>JAVDPK010001766.1:19001-31253 GCA_034780415.1 Cichlasoma orientale | reverse complement strand
CTTTGCTGTGCTTTATATTTCTCCTCTTGACTCCACCTGTAGTGGCTCCTTGCCCCCAGTTTGTGAACAACTGATTTAATGCCTAATTTAGGGTTAAGATTAATGTAACTAAAGCAATAATAAATAATAAATGGAGCAATTACAATAGGGCCTTCGCACATTTCGTGCTCGTGCCCTAAATATCTCTCACCAGGAAGTTTGAGTTTCCGACAGCATGAGTTGCAGTGGTGTTTTGTACGGAAGTTCCTAATAGCGTCATCTCCCAGGTTTGCAGGTCCAAATATCATATCGTAAGATCTGCAGGAGGCACACAGACGTCATTTAGGGCAAACTAATAGGAAAAAAACTATCTGGTAATGTTGAAACTATTAAATTTGGACTCACACCAAAAATTAAAAGGGTGACTGGCTTGTGTGAGAAACAGAACTTACCCCTTCTCACCGCTCTTTATCACGGAGGGATCTGTCAGAATCTCTCCAACACCTACAGGAGGCACGAGATTCATTTTCACAGACTTTTAAGATTAAAAAAACAAAACAAAGACACATCATACAGCTCTGCTAATTGCTCACATTTGCCACCTATAAGAACAGATATCTCATTATTTCTAAACAAGCCCTTTGTCTAGAGCTCTACAACTGATTAGTCTTCGATCCATGCACTGAAAGTGAAGTAATGTCATCCTACTGTTGAATAAATTAACTCGACGCTAAAGCATCGAAGGATGAGCTGTAGTGTAATGGGTGGGTCCCATCACATGTCCTGAGAGTGTTTAGAGAGTTTTTACCCTGCAGGTCGAGCACCAGCAGCTCTCCTCGGGTGTACTCGTAGGTCCAGTGGCTGAAGGCCAGCATGGTTTCCTCCAGGAGATTGGTGGGGACGATCTCATCTCCGTTGTTGTTGTTGAACTTCCTGAACTCGCCGGTGATGCACTCCTCTATAGCGAACCACTGTCCAGCAGAGTGGCAGTACAGCAAATACACCTCCAAGAACCTGAACACACACACAGGAGGACAGGTTTCATTCAAAACTAGTCTGAGGTCGTTGCCCGACAAGAGAATGTGCACAAAAGACCAAACAAAACAAAAAACGTCTTTGCTGTTCATAGTAACAGTGTTTCCTTTTTTTTATGTAAATATTTTTACATCATAATTTGGAAAGCAGCCTAGCAACATGAACTATAATCCCACAAGTAAAATCGAGCTCACTAAAGAGCTGATCTTAAAGAAATTAATTAAATCAATTTTATTATATAGCACCAATTCACAGCAGTCCCCGTGATGTGCTTTATATGGTAAAGACACTATAATATTACAAATTATACCAAAATAATCACACAATCACTGAATGGTGTAACACTGGTGACTGAACCTATAAAGTAACGGAATATTAATATTAAAAATCCTGTTTTAACCCTCATGAAGCAATTCATGACACACAAGGACAACAGGAGCACCTTACAATGCAATACAGCAAACAGATCAGGAGAGAGAGAGAGACAGACACACAAACACACACACACACAAACCCTGGATACCGCCAGTGCAAACCAAGCTCTTCCTGTTGCTTAAAAGCACTGCACTGCATTAAAATAAGCTGACTTTTATTCTGAAGTGGTCACAGGTAATATCTGGCGCAGACTGCTACCACTCGTCAGTGGTCATTTTAAGATATTAGTTTGAATTATTATGACTTGTCATGTGCAGAATAATATCAGATTGCACACAGCGATGGAAAGAGGCCAACTGTAGCCTCAATTATTATTAAAACAGCAGGAGTTTGCTCCTCTGCCCCCAGACCTCACTGACCACAACATATTAAGACACTTCTGCTGCAACAACCTTTAGCAACCTTTGAGAGTTCTGCTTTAAATACTGGAAAATGATGCCTGTAAAACTGATATAGACGTATGCTAAACAAATTGTGCATTTGCTTAACAAATAAAGGTATGCAAAGTGGCCTGTGGTTCAGACTATTATAATAAACAAGAACACAGAGTGACAATTATGGCTTCACCTAGCGACCATCTTCCAACAGACTCCATTTTTTTTTTTTTTTTTGCAGATGCCCAGCATTCCGACTGCTTGTCAGAGGCGGCTATAAAATAAATAAAATAAATATATAAAAAATTATATAATGTGCACTGCTTCTATTAAACCCAACAGGGCTTATGAACAACTTAAAGTTTATGAAGTAGATGGAAAACGTGAACAAGTTCGCAGCCAAAATCACCTCTGAAATATATTCAGGAGAAATTTAAAAAGTTTTTGTGGGTTTACAATTTCATATTTAAAGAAGTGATACAAGTATCCAACGATAACACCGCGACAGACGTGTTCATCTAGATGGATGTGGGATGCTGCACAACCAAGAGAATGACTGATGGAAATAAGGCAAATGGCAGGATATGAAAAATAAAGCCTGAAAGCGGTTTCACAGTTTATGGGTGGTGGAATCTCTGTGTCAGGTACACTTACCTTGGTGAATAAGGGATTGTCTTCGGCCGGATTTGGTTGAAAGCAAATGTCAATTTCTGAGCAGCTCGTTGTTGTTGAATTTCCTGGAGTGACACAGAGAAGCATTCGAAATAACTTTGATAATACAGTGTCACACAAAACAGTGCACACGAGGGCTGCCAATAGGTAACAAATGTAATATATTAAAAATATTGCTATAAAATATTATTTTACTCAGCCCAATGTGACTATACGTGAATATATTATGGCACAAATCTATTCTTACCCTGAGACAAAGATGGAGCACAGTCTCCTCCTTGTAGATGCTCTGCCACGTTTGGACCACCTCGGGAAGGAAGGACTTGACTATATACAGGTGTCCTGGTTTCAGGATGTCGTACTCTGACCAGGTACAGAGCACCTTGAGGGCCCGCCTGAGCCCTCCGCCCATCTCCTCCTTGCTGAGAAACTCTATTTTTGCACAGAGGCCCCGCTGGGCCCAGGAAGACATGCTGTTGTTGATCGTGTTTGGGGAGCTCTCCTCCAGACGGTAAACAGTCACCGGCTCCCCTGAAGGAACACAGAGCAGCAGGTGACGATTACACCTCACACTAATCACAACCTTAAAATAAACAGCAGCTTTAATTGTCACTCACGCAGGAGTATAAGCCTCGCAGCATCAGGCACTCGTTTTCTTTAACCTCTGGTGAATTTTATACCATTTCTGCACCAATTTATGATGCAACTGAATTTATTTAAGTAAAAAAAAAAAATCTGACAAATTAAAAATATATACTGACAGTTTTCCTAAGTAAGTGCTCTAGCTTTTTTTTTTTGATAAGGGAGCAAACACAATTGTCAGAGCAGCAGGTGATTTGATCCAACATCTCTTTTTTTCCTCATGCTCACAGTCTTTACCTAAAGCACCCAGAGGCAACTGTTGCTGTGAATTGGTGCAATATAAAATAAAACTGAACTGAATTGAATGCAATTCAAATGCAGACCTTCAGCTTTAAAGCAAGGGGCTTAACAGAAGGACGGCTTTAACCGTTTAGGAATTACATCCATTTTTATACATGAACCCCATTTTCAGAGGCTCAAAGGTCATTGGACAAGCAAACAATCTGACTGTACATGTGTAAAAACCATAATCAAGCCAGTGCTCACTTTAGTTCACAAATGTTTGTCCCGAGAGGCAGAATAGTACAAAGACAAGAAGGTTTTAAATATGCTGCCTCTTTTTTCTGGAATGATCTACAGCCGAATCGGACATTTTCAGAACGTAGGCTCCACGTGGTTGTACCTTTTTTATATTTGTTTTTGCATTTGCAATATAAAGCACCTTGAGGTGACTGTTGTGATTTGGCGCTATATAAATAAAATTGAATTGAATTGCACTGAATTGATACAGATGTTTTGTGTTTTGTAATTGTTACAATCTGCTGCCCTCTTTGAGAGAGTTTTAGCTAGATAAGGGATATCTGTTATACAGCTGTCTGCCCTGCTCTGTATTTGACTTCTTTCAGTCACTGCTCTGATTATTTTTTGAGCATTTACATTGCAGAGCGGAAAAAAAAGATATCTTTGGGCTGGATTTTAATTGAGGTCCATGCAGTTAGAAGATGCACTCCATCAGGGACTCAAACTTGTTCCACTAAATGAGATCTTTTTTTTTTTTTTTTTTTTTTAAAACTCATTTATTGGAAAATTGGCACAGAGCTTCCCTGGGTGTGCCAGTGAGAGCCTGAAAACTCATTGTTTTGGTTATTCATCAAAGCAAATCACCAATCAAGTTTTTGTAAGTGGAGTTTAATTTCCTCAAGCTCAAAGTAAATTTTGTGTTTATTAAAGGAAAATATATAAACCTCTGTTAAGTCAAGGAGCAGATGCTTTGCCAGATGCTTTGCCTCAACTACATGGGGGCAAATAATGTTTACACACAGTCACATTTCAAAATAGGCTTGACCAAAGCACAGCTTATGTCTGATGAATAAAAAATAAGGATTCATTAGTTCAGTAATTTGATCACATAAACTGAACAGATATCCACCAATGAGCTTCTTAGCCGGACTACAGACGTGGATATAAATTTATAAACACTCTGGTAACATGAGTGACACTCAAGAATTATCCAATGAAATGAGAAAAGAACAATCACAATGATAAAACCACCAACAGAAGTACAGAGGTGGAAAAAAAAATCTAAATCTGCCAATTAGAAAGTAGCCTTGAATCACGTTTGCAAAAGTTTAACCTTCTGAGGTGTAAGTAAGTCATTATAGCTGGTAACCATAAGCCTATTTTGGAAAAAACATCAATAGTCTTTCAATTTAATTCAATTATATTTCTATAGTGCCAAATCGCAACAACAGTCCCCTCAAGACACTTTATATTGTACGGTAAAAACCATACAACAACAGAGGGGGGAAAAAGTGTATTGGTTGGAGTGATTATTTTCTTTATTCATTGGCGGAATTGGGAGAACAATTTTATAAAAACAAAAATTACATATTCGATTGCCTACGATTAGAGTAAGGGTTAAAAGCTAAAAGACCCAACAGGCTAATTTGGCTGGCATGCTGCACCCAGAAGTGTTCACACTAGAGCTGTCAACAAATATTCTAAATTTGATTGAAGGGGGTAAAAAAGAAGCACTACAAGCAGCTCTCTGTGATCTGGGCAGCACAGAGTAGAAAGGTTGTGTGCATAAAGCATATCTGAGTATTTAATCATTTGAACTCATAATCAAACATGACTTTTACAGCACTAATTTACATGGACATTAACCAGATTTTACTGAAAACATTTTAATAAATGCCAACATGCTGTATGTTTGTGACCCATATATAATAACTAACTCTATTTCATAATCATTTAGCAATATACACTCACTGGCCACTTTATTAGATACACCTTGTTAGCACCAGCTTGGACCTCCTTTTCTCTTCAGAACTGCATTAATTCTTTGTGACAGGTTCAACAAGGTGCTGGAAACATTCCTCAGAGATTTTGGTCCATATCGACATGATAGCATCACACAGTTGATGCTGATTTGTTGGCCATACATCCATGATGGGAATCTCCCAATCCACCAAATCCCAAAGGTGCTCTCCTGGATTGAGATCCAGTGACAGTGGAGGCTATTTGAGTACAGTGAATTCAATGTCATGCTCCAGAAACCAGTTTGAGATGATTTGAGCTTTGTAAAATGGTGTCATGCTGCTGGAAATGACCATCAGAAGATGCGTACAGTATAGTCATAAAGGCATGGACATGGTCAGCAACAATACGCATGTAGGCGTTGGCATTTAAATGATGCTAAACTAGCAAAAATGGGTCTGAAGTGTGCCAAGAAAATATCCTTCACAACATTATACCACCAGCAGCCTGAACTGCTGATACAAGTTAGGCTGGAGCTATGCTTTCATGCTGTTTACACCAAATTCTGACCCTACCATCTTGATGCTGCAAGAGAAACTGAGACTCATCAGAGCAGACAACATTTTTCCAATCTTCTATTGGCCAACTTTGATGAGCCTTAGTGAATTGTAGCCTGAGTTTCCTGTTCTTAGCTGACAGGAGTGGTACCCAGTGTGGTATTCTGCTGCTGTGACACATCTGCTTCAAGGTTCAACATGCTGTGCATTCAGAGATGCTCTTCTGCATACTGTGGTTGTAAGGAGTGGTTATTTAAGTCACTGTTGCCTTCCGTTCAGCTTCAAGCAGTCCGGCCATTCTCCTCTGACTTCTGCCAGGCATTTTCACCCAGAAAATTGCCACTCACTGGATATTTTCTCCTTTCCAGACCATTATCTGTGAACTCTAGAGACGGTTGTGTGGGAAAATCCCAGTAGATCAAGAAGTTTCCAAAATACTCAAGACCAACAACCGTGTCACATTTAAAGTCACTTAAATCACCTTTCTTCCTCACTCTGATGCTCAGTTTCAACTTCAGCAGGTGTCTTAACCATATTTACATGACTGAACACACTGAGTTGCTGCCATGTGACAAAGTTATTAGATATTTCCCTTAAACAGCTGTTTATCACCTGTTCAGTGATAAAGTGGCCAATGTGTGTACCATTAACATGTTCAATCAGTGACCAGTGAGCAGCAGCTATTTAATAATTAAAAAGCTGAACAGCAGACGAAACAGGTGTGCTAAAAGTGACTAGCTTAGCTAGAAAAATAAGAGTAACTGCTGGCTCTCCTTTCCTCATTTAAATGATACATTTTAACAGATTTATTAGACACTTGTGTTCAAACAGCTCTTTGGTTCAAATGGACTAAGCAGGTGAAGAATGACCGTTTTGCTGCATTTAATCCTCTGTCATTAAGATGTTCCAAACATGCAGTATTTAAATATTTTATTAGTTTTTAAGCAAAGTTTTAGTCCTTTTTTTGGCTTCACTGTTTCTATAGTGACTACTTTTGTCAGGCAGTGGCTGATGGATGATAATACGGTGGTACAACATCACAGACCTGCAAAGCTTAAAATCAGCAGTTCAAAATGAGTGACAACTGTGAAGCCAAAATGAGCAAGACACACAAGTATACTAGTTTGCTTCGGTCAGACCACAGCTTTTGCTGAAACAGCTGCAGATGTAAGAGGGGGAAAAAAAGGAAACAATACAGAAAGCAGATCTGTGTCTTGATACTTCCTCATTCTCCAACTGCCTGCCAGCTGGCTTTTTACCTGTCTGGTAAAGCCGACTTACCTCTAGGCGGCACAGGAGTGAAGGGGATGCTTTGAGACAGCCTCATCAAGTTGTTGCGCTCCACAGCTGTAAGAGGAAAAGTACACATGAACATACACAAATACATACCAGCACCAGAGGAGTGAACTGAAGAAAAAACGTGTTATAAAACTTTGTGTCAGTTATACTTCTGACATACATACAGTAATATTAAAAAAATAATAATCAGCAATTGCTACATTTTAAAACTAATTAAATATTAATAAATCAAAACATGGAACAGATCCTACTGTCTAGCATCATTGTCTCACCTGAGTACTGGTAGCTTTCAATAGGCTTGAATGGAGAGCCAATAGCTACAGAAAACAGAGAAAATAAAGTATTTATATTTGTGCAAAACGTGCCAGTAATAATCACGAAATGATCTTATGGGATCTACCCTAAAATGAAATGGACGTGTTTTACCTCTGACCTGTTGTGCTATTTTATTGACATAAGTTGTTTTTAGTGCAAGTTAGGGCTGTTTGATTATTGCAATTACTTTGGTCAATACTGAGATCATGCTTATTTGACATGATTACTCACAACTTTGGAAAAACTGTGGACTTCATATAGTTTATGGTTCAGACACACTAGCATTAAAGTAAGATGGCAACCTCCTTGTGACTAGAAGAGAAAACAAATGGCTACCTGGTACTTGGATTAAATTTTTTCACATTCGGTGACCGATTGGAAGTAGGTCCGACTTGGACTGACTGGAGTAACAGGTTGGTGAAGGTTTGCAAACAATTGCCATCTAATTTAAATGCAGACAGATTACAAACACACCGAGCAGAACTCATCTGTGACGTGTGACTGCAATAAGGAACTCGACTAGTTGCTAACTTATTCCTATATTAAAGCATGGTTGCCTAGCGTCTAGTGTCATTTTGCAGTTAAATCACTGTCCTGCAACAACTACATCACTATTTGTGGGGGAAGTGCTGTATTATCACAAACAAGTTGTACATAATTGCAAAGTTCATCCCATTCAATCATAAACTGACAGCACCCTGACTCTGCCTTATTGCCATTTTATCACTGTCTTGATCCATCAAAGTCGCTTTGAGGATGGAAACTGATGACGACTGGTCGCAGATCTGGTCCCCATCTTTGAAGAAACCATTTCAAAGTCAATGAGAACGAAAGTTCATTGTACACAGTTGCAATAATTTTGGTTGTGCTGCAGTCGCCAACCACTGTCTTCCATAGTGTGACTACAACATTGAAGGAAGGAGATTTTTTTTTTAAATTACACATTTTCTTGAACTTTAATCATAATTCAGCTTAAAAAACTAAATAAACAAACAGTCATGAACTGAAGTAATCCTGCAACAGTAAGGGAAAAGCAAAGGAAAGAGCCAAAGCAAGATTATTACAGTATGCAGCACTGTAATCATTCTATCTTGCTTATTTTAAATGAAAATTAGTTAATTTTATTTCTGGAGAAATTAAATGTAGAGATATCTACTTATTTGAATATAGTCAAATTATACTGCTCAAAAAAAATTAAAGGAACACTTTTTAATCAGAGTATAGACTCCAGTCAGTTAAACCTCTGGGATATTGATCTGGTCAGTTAAGTAGCAGAAGGGGGTTGGTAATCAGTTTCAGCTGCTTTGGTTACAAAATGACCTCCAGCATGAGGGGGACCTGAAGGCCCGATTTCCTCCGGTGGGCCCTGCGCTCACTGCCCGGCACTGTGGCATTTGCCATAGAATACCAGAATTGGCAGGTTCACCACTAGCGCCCTGTGCTTTTCACAGATGAGACCAGGTTCATGCTGAGTACATCTAACAGATGTGAAAGGGTCTGGAGAAGCCATGGAGAATGTTATGCTGTCAGTAAGATTGTTCAGTGTAACAGTTTGGTGGTGGGTCAGTAATGGCCTGGGGGGGCATATCCATGGAGGGACACATAGGCCTCTGCAGGCTAGGCAATAACACCCTGACTGCCGTGAGGCATCAGGATAAAATCCTCTGACCCACTCTCAGACCCTACACTGGTGCAGTGAGTCCTGAGTTCCCCCTAATGGACAACAATGTCCGGCCTCATGTGACAAAAGTATGCAGGCACTTCGTGGAGGATGAAGGAATTGATACCACTGACTGGGCCCCACATTCGCCTGACCCAAATCCAGTAGAACACCTCTGAGACATTATGTTTCCATCCATTTGACGCCACCAGGATGCACCTCAGACTGTCCAGGAGCTAAGTGATGCCCTGGTCCAGATCTGGACCAGGGCATCACAACAGATGGTGTCTATTCCAGGACCCATCCGTTGTATCATCAGCATGCCCCAATGTTGTGAGACATACATACAAGCACATCCGGGCCACAGAAACTACTGAGAACCAATTTGAGTTGCTGCAATGAAATTTTGTCAAAATGGACTAACCTGCTGCATAATTTTTTCACTTTGGTTTACCCAGTCCGTATCAGTATCCATATCCAGCATGATCACCCCCCCCCCCTTGAGATCTGATGTGTTTTCAAAGTGTTCCTTTCATTTTTTTTTTTGAGTAGTGTAGATGGCACTTTGCATTTTGGTGCTTATTTTGACTGGCAGATGTAGCTCAGTTTCAATCTTTCCTATATAAAGCTGCTTTTAGCAAGGTTTGTGGAGCTGCTGTGCCACACATCGCTGCTGAGATTTCTCAAATGGGTGTTTTGAGCACCACATAAGTACCATTTAGTTCCATTAAATTCAAGAGAAGGAAGGGCCGATACTTCCAAAACAGGGCACCTCACACCAAAGCAATTTACATGGGTAAAAAGTGCTGTAGATCCATGGTTGAATAAGTTAAATAAATAACTGTCCCTTTAATAAAAATACTGAATTGTTCCAACATCCGCCAGCAGATGTCCCTCTAATACTTTACTAGAACAGCCCAGGCTTGATGCCACTTTTACTTCTGCCAGTAATTTTTTTTACACAATATAAAGCTGTAATATCTATACATTTTTACATATTTGATGGCTGCACCTTGTTTTCCAAAAAAATTCCAAGAGTCACATGTATGATCAGATACTGTACCCGAATATCTTACCAGTGTCATCAATTTGTTGGTATAGCTCTAATAGCTATACCAACAAATACCAACAAATTGATTTCAAAATATTTGAACCATCCTTTTAATGATTGTATTATGGTACTAATTGAAAACCTGTTGAATCTTTTCAGGGCCAAAGACGTGTTGTTGATATATCTAAATTTTTTGTTTTGTTCAAAAACACTAATGACAATATATAAATATAAAGACAAACAGCAAATCCCATTTTTTACCCCATTTTAAAAGTTTGCTTTAAAACTGAGTGAATGGATCAGCTATTTCTTGTGGATTACTTTACCACCAAACACAAAACAGATGAACTGACTAATACAGATAATTATTGTGCTGTTTGGCCGTCAGCAACACTCACAGTCCTTTCTGGTTCCAAGGTGGGTGTGACGTGGCGTATAGAGAGATACTGTAGCTGTAACCACAGAAGAAAAAATAAACTGTAAACAAGAGCACCGCTGAGTGGGTGCCAACACTCAGCTGTTTTGGATTTGTAATGGGGGAAGGGGGAGAGGTGGGGGTTAAATGCGCCATTATAGTAAAGTTAGTAAACAAGTGTGTGAAGTTTGATGGGGGTCTAGCTTGAACAGCATGCATCTGTGGTGTGAATTTAACATCTTAGGTAAAATTGTTCAAGTTATTGTGTTCACAAGATTTTCAGAAAACTTGACCTTTGACCTGTACCTTCAGGTCAAGGTTGCCAAGAAACTCATGCGAGATTTTTAGTAGATGCATCTATGGTGTGAATTTGAACACATTAGGTCACATCCATCTAGAGCAGGGGTGTCCAAACTTGCGGCCCACGGCCCCTTCCGGCCCCGCCCCCTACTTCCGGTCCACGAATTATGTCAAAAATAACATACAATTTGGCCCTTTAAGTTACTTTTTTGACATTTTGCTTAACTCTCTTGACTGGAGGGGAAGGCGAAATGTCAAAAAAGTAACTTAAAGGGCCAAATTACACAAGAGTTATGGCAAGTTTTTGTGGAACTTGACCTCTGACCTTTAACTTCAGGTCAAAGCCACTGAGATTCAAACTCATCTGAGATTTTTAGTATATGCATCTATGGTGTGAATTTGAATATAGTAGGTCACACCCTCGAGTTATGGCCAATGTTAAAGTTTTTGTGGAACAGACACCAAGGCTAGGACTTTTTCTTCAAAACAGCCGAGCAAAAACTAATCTGGAAAAAATTATTAAGTATTACACAGCAGTTTTTTCTTTCCTATCCGATGTGTATGGTAGTGTGTAGGCTTTTAAATATCCGAGAAGTCGTTTTTTGTCTATCATTTATTTTTCATCATATTTTAGACCTTTCCTTGTCTGGAATAAGCTTCTTAGAACTCTAAACATGCAGTGAGGCATTTTTTTCTTAAGACCAACTGAGTTTATTTTACACGAAAGAACAATGAAAAATCACAATTCTTCAATTAAACATTACGGAAATATTGAGACAAAAGGTATTAAAAAGAAGAAAAGGGTTTGTTTTTTTTGGTGAGGCCTGTTGCAGTGTGAATTTTATTGCACACAAAGGATGCTGAGAAAGCTAAAACATCAAAGATCACTGTGATAACACTGTATGTAAAGCTACTGGACTAGTTAAACCAGACACAAGCACCTGACACATGCAGATTTCAGAAAAACTACAGATATTACCTGTTAGTGTGTCTTCCCCAGGGGCTCGCCTGACAGGGCAAAACACAAATAAACACACATAAATACAAATAAGCTCTAGCTTAACTTTGACTTCAGTGTTTGTGTGCGTCTGTGTGTGTGTGTACACTTACAGGCTGCTGGCTTGGGCTGATTTGACCTGAATTCTTTCCTGGTAAAGAAAGCAGAAGTTGTTAAAACAGTTACAGGAACAGGTATGAATCAAGTTAAGCGTTAAACTACACAATAAGTAACTTTTTCCATTGGAAAGTACACACACACACACACACACACACACACACACACACACACACACACACACACACACACACACACACACACA
>JAVDPK010001766.1:8013-18901 GCA_034780415.1 Cichlasoma orientale | reverse complement strand
ACACACACACACACACACACACACACACACACACACACACACACACACACACACACACACACACACACACACAGCCTTCATACCAGTACTGCAGCCCTGGGGTCTTCATGTGTGAGGATGTCTTCAGCAGACACTCTGCTCCTGTCCTTCTTTGTCAGAGCTACAGAAACAAGGCCAATGACATGTTAAAAGATGTGTAACATTTATCACATTAAAATACAAGTATTCTGGCACAATTTTTCTAATTTTTTATCTGTACATCATTACAGTGGATTTTAATTCAACCAATCAGGGTGTGACTGAAGTGCAGACTTCAGCTTTAGGGGTTTAATGGCGGATAATGAGGGTACAGGCCTCACCTGGCCATGAAATTACAGTTACTTTTGAACCTCTGAAAATGGGGGGACATTTGTGGTCATCATTTTACCATGGACGTCATACTCAAATTGACCATGTTCCAGCAGTAGAAGTCTGAAAACAGGATTCATTTTGTTCCCTCTCATTAAGCCATCACTACCAGTACCTGCAGGATTTCTAACTTCCCACTTCAAATGGAATGCAACAGTTAATGCAATACTTTTAAAACTCAAAGTCTGCACTTGAATCACAATGACAATGTTTGACACAATTGCTGCTTGATTTAAAATCCACTGTGGTGGTATACAGAGGAAATAAAAATATGTACTTATGGGCTCACTATATACCTTATAGATATAATTTTATCTTAATTTTGTGAGCTTACTTGAGTCTGGATGAAGAAAGGCCGGGCTTCTGTCAAACTCAGTGAAGCCAGCGTAAGAGTTGACTGCTCTGATGTGAGCATGACCTTCAGGCTGAGCCTGCAGGCATAAAAACAAGTTGAAATAAATAAATAAAAATGCATATTAAAAAAAAAGGGTTCGCAAACGCTGTTCTTAAACACTGATCTGTGTGATCTCTGATGAATTTAACAGTTTAGCTTTAACAGGGTAAATCATGATGGACAACACTGAAGACAACCTGTTGTAACAAATTAATTTTACACATTGTTACACTCAGTCACTCAGCAAAGGCCACATTTTAATGAATCTGCCATCTAACCTTTTATACACCAATTACTGAGTTACCGAATGACTCTTCACTTTTTCTTGTGATTAGTCAGAGCACTCATTTGAAAATTCAGGAAGAAAAAAAGAAACAGGTTTGTTTTGTTTGTTTTTAACATGCTTATTATACAAATAATCCTGTCAGTCATGTAAGTAGTTGACATGAATGCAAAAAATTCACTGTCCGTGCGGGTCAGATGAGAAAATGAATATTAAGAAATAAAATAAAATAAGTGCAGTACAGTCACACAAAAAAATCTGCACAAAAAAAATTCCCCTTGAATCTACAGATCTGCAACAATAACAATATGCAGGCATACACACACAAGCACATACCTGGGATCTGGTCTGTGTTGTCGGGCTTTGCTGTCTGCTGGAGGCCTCTTTGGACAAGGAGTGCTGGAGCTCCTCACTGTCTCTGTGTCCTGCACCAAGAACATATTGTGATTATAGTCCCATTATGAAATCTAATGCAATTGCTGTGTAGTATTCAGATTAAGACAAATAAAAGAATGTAGTGCCCAATCCAATGACACAATTAAGCCTTCAATAGAGAAATAATTCTAGTTCAACATCCGATTCCTCTCCTCCACCTGACAGACACATATAACTTAAATTAATAGGGCTGTCCTGAAGTTTTGTGAGATCTGGGACACATAATATGTATATTATGATCGCTCAGAGGGAAAGCTATAAACACATGGTGCCCCAGGCAGTGCACAAAATCTGCTGCTTGCTGGATGGTTCAGAGCGAGGTGTGGCTCGCTCCAAGCAAGAGCTCACACAATTTTTTTTTTTGCTCGGTGCTCATTAAAAAAGAGCTGCTAAATCTTGTGTCAAGTTGGAAACAATAAGCTGGTGAACTGAAGTGTGACAATCACTGCTGTAAATGGGAAGTGTGGAAGTGGTCAAGTTTCCACATTTAAAACCCAAACACACAGCCTATAAGCCTTCAGCCCAGGCTTCTGTCTGACTTTATAAGTGCAATGGGATGTGCTGTAATTTGGGGTACATACACATGTAAAATGATCTCTAACAGAAAAAAAAAGCAACAGAGGGTATCCTACTTTGTTCTCAGTGCAAAGCCAGAGCAGAGCAAAGCTGTTCATATATTTTTCACTACTCTCTAACACTAGACAAAGTTGCTAATTAGCAACATCAAATGACTCAAAAATCTGAATTCCAAAATGGAAAACCGAATACCTACACAATGAATGCCTCAAATATTTGGGTACAGCCGTACAAAATATAAAGCAAACATTTTCATTGTTAACTTAAGTAAGGAAACCAATCACCCATACGCCAGTCACATAAGTGAAAACCACAGAACTACCCAAGAACAAACAAGTCAAACAAAACCTTATTTTTTTTTTTAAAAAAAAAAAAAAAAAAAAAAAAAAGAGAGAGAGAAGGGCCCCAGCCAAAGTCCTACTGCACTCCTGATCTGGAGGCAAATGGGCTCTAGCACCCGGCACACGCAGCTCAACCTGAAACTCAAACCTCTTGTTGCATTTGGCCCTCTCGTCAAGATGATCTGTCCAACTCTGACCTTCATAGTGGAATGGTGCTGGTTCTGACACTCCCTTCCCTTCTTTGCCTGTGGAGTCTCCTGGGAGCCACAGCAAAGGTTCGAGTGCAACCTAGTGGTCTATTATTTCTGTGGCTGTCACCCAGTGGAGATGCTGACTCTGGGACTGTTGAGAGTTCAGTGTCTGTATACTGTCTACTCAGATCAGATCTGCCCTAGTCATTACAGAATGCCTTGTTTACATATCCCAAATTGGAGTCCCGCTCTTCTCCCCCCTTTGTAACCCCACTGTGTTCTCAGGCTTCACAGTACAAGCAGGCAAACAAGCAGGCTAAGAAGAGCCAGAAGTCTTAGAGACAATAACAACAGTAGGATAGAGACACATTTTTCATACTCCTCTTTTATCTTCTCAACACCAGATTCAGCCTCATTCTCATACTTACCCACAAATGCCCCAAATTCTACAGAGGCGCTGTCTGACTGGAGGGGCTGCTGGTAAAGCCCAGACAGGGTTAAATCAGGGTGGCTAGAGCCACTGGGCTGGGAGGGTGTGCTGCTGATGTGGAATTGAACCCCAGGGGAGGGCACACTGGGCAGGCTGGATGGGGAGTCGGAAGGGCCCGGCTCTTGTGGACGGGTCTGCTTACTCTGGGTGAGAGAGTGGCCTCGGAAACGCAGCTCAGAAAGGGAAAAAGGCTCAGCACTTTGATCAAAGGGCCTGAAGCCGGCACTGCCTGAGGAGCCAGCCTCTGTAGCAAGATGCCCAGGCCCAAACAAGCCCCTCCTCTCTAGATTCAGTGCTGAGTTCAGGGTGGGGTCCAGCTCCAGTTCTGATGAAGAACTGGGCACGATTTTTCGTCTGTTTTCTATCCCAGCCCCTCCTTCTACACCAATCCCAAAAAGAGCATCTGCAATGGTAGCTCCTGCCTGGGGAAAAGAGGAGCCAAAGTAGGCACCCACACTCTGTTTGCCTTTCACAGATGACTTGGAGAGGGGGCCAGTGTCAGTCACCACTGGGGCAATGCTGGGGACAACGTTCTTAGACAGACTGAGCTCCCGGGTGATCTGATTGTGGACCTTGCTGGCTTCTGATGCCCTCTGAGCTGTCAGGGTCTTCAGAGTGTCAACGGTCAGGGCTGAGAGGTCCTGCAGGTGGCCAATCTGAGAATCCAATGTGTGCAAGGACCGCTTTATAAAGTTCACCTTATTCCCGACCTCCTTCAGCTGCAAACACATGGTTTCAACCCTGTAAATGACAAACAGCTTTGGTTACTTACAGAACAACCCATGTCTTGCTGTTTTTTCCCCTCATTCAAGTCAAGATAACTTTTATTGTTGTACTGTTGTTAGTTGATTTATGCTCTTCTTTTCCCATTTTGCTGAGTCAGAGTTTTACCTAAAGTGGGGAGGAATTGGTTTTTAGGTTTTTTTTTATAAATAAAACTTAAGAAAATAAATAGATTTTTTTGTTTATCATTACTTTTTGGGGTGTTTATTTAAAAAACAAACTGCTGTTTATTGTAATCTTCTGAAAACACATCTCCAACAGTGGTTGTACCTTTCTGAGGTAAGACGTATACGTTCCTCACTCCCCGAGTGAAACTGATCATCCTTCTCATGGAAGTATGTCTCCACACATTGCTCCTCAAAATCATGAAGCTTCTTTTGGTCTTCCTCTGTGAGAAACAGCTCTGAAACAAAGAAGGAGAAACAAACTGTAACTGCTGGAGATTTCATTTTGATGCTGACTTAAACTGTTTATTATTAGCAAATAAAGCATTTAAATCTCTCATGTGTGACCCGATCTGGCAAAAGGAGTCGCAGGGGATGATTGTCATGCAAATAGCACATGAACCAGCAGTTATGCGAGTCACTTCCAGGTTCATGGGATGCTCTTAGCAACAAGGGAGAGACCGCTTACATGTTGAGCGCTCGTAAGAACATCCCGTGAACCCGGAAATGACTTGCAATACCTCGTGGTGATTCATATGTTATTGGCATAAGAATTAGCCCCTGCGACTTGACTCCTTTTGCCAGATCGGGTCACATATTTAAAAATAAAATGAAGTACGTACTTGGTCCGTAGATATTCTCCTTCTTCCTTTTTCTACACATACAGAAGAGGGAGTATATATGGTACAGGAGGATGAAGGGAGGTGGGAGGAAAGGCTTCTCATGGTAGGCCATAATGAAGTGGTAACGCTGGTACTTCCACACCAGATTAGAAATGGACTTCACTTGCATATAGACATTGCTAGGAGAGTGAATGACATAAGTGTCAAGAATGGCATAATTGGCAAGAATACAAAGATCAGCAATGAAATTAAAGAGCGGTACCAGTAAACAGAAACAAGGGAGTCCACTTTAACAAGGTCTTTAAATTTAAACATAACTCATAGCTAGGTGATGGTGCGGCTAAAAAGCACTTACTTGAAAAAGGCGATTAGAAGGTTGACCATCAATATGTACTGTACAAAGAGGTAGACTGCTTGCAGGAAAGGAGTCAGCCACACTCCTGCTGTGCACAGGGACTTTACTGATGCGTCACTGTTATTGGCACATACTGTGAAGGGAAGAAACCTATTAATACAAGCACAAACATCCACTCACCTTCTAAAATGACAAAAAACACAGGTTTAATTCACATTATTCCACAACTAACAATCAGAGATAAGGAGGATGCCAAAGCTTTAGCAGAGTGTAATGTGGATTAAAGTCACTGGAATAATATTCTTTACAGATTTTTTTTACTGGATGTATTCATTTATTTAACTTTTATACCTGTTGGCTACAGTTGTTTGAAACATTAGACCTGGTCATTAATTGATACTTCAGCTGTCACAAGTTCATAATAAACCATGTGATAAATTTAGGGGCTTTGAAATGTCAGTACACTTATGAAAGATAAACAAGTGATAGGTTCCACCAAAGCTTTAAATGTGCCCAACTCAAGTAATAATTTGCCATCATGCTATGGTGGGAAGCTTTGAACCCTAGTAATCTCCCCCTACCAAGCTCAACATCCTTACCATCAATTTCATAGGCATACACTTCCCCATACATCATCCAGTACGGCTGAAAGACCACGTCTTTGGCCAGCGTCCAGCTGGGCTCCTCTTCTGGGTACAGAATCGCTTTCCTAGGTACACCATAGCTCAGCAGGACTATAGCCATTATTACCACAATATAGAACATGTTGGCCACCTGCAAGTGCATCACACAGAGTCAGTGGAACAGATGACAGACACATACAGTACCGGCCAAAAGTTTGATACAGTATTGGTAAAAAGTTTGGACACACACTTACCCGGGTGTGTCCAAACTTTTGACCAATACTGTATCATTCATTATAAATACATCCTGGAAAAAATATCTGACTGCTAAAATGTATTTTAGAGAATTTTTAATCACATATACACTATACTGCCACAAGTATTCACTCACCCATCCAAATCATTGAATTCAGGTGTTCCAATCACTTCCACTGCCACAGATGTATAAAACCAAGCACCTAGGCATGCAGACTGCTTCTACAAACATTTGTGAAAGAATGGGTTGCTCCCGGGAGCTCAGTGAATTCCAGCATGGTACCGTGATAGGATGCCACCTGTGTAACAAGTCCAGTCGTGAAATTTCCTCGCTACTAAATATTCCACAGTCAACTATTAGTGGTATAACAAAGTGGAAGCAATTGGGAATGACAGCAACTCAACCACGAAGAGGTAGGTCATGGAAAATGACAGAGTGGGGTCAGTAGATGCCGCCAACTTTCTGACCAGTCAGTCGCTACAGATCTCCAAACTTCATGTGGCCTTCAGATTAGCTCAAGAACAGTGCGTAGAGAGCTTCATGGAATGGGTTTCCATGGCTGAGCAGCTGCATCCAAGCCTTACATCACTAAGCGCAATGCAAAGTGTCGGATGCAGTGGTGTAAAGCACACCGCCACTGGACTCTAGAGCAGTAGAGACGTGCTCTCTGGAGTGACGAATCACGCTTCTCCGCCTGGCAATCCGATGGACAAGTCTGGGTTTGGTGGCTGCCAGGAGAACGGTACTTGTCTGACTTCATTGCACCAAGTGTGGTGCAGTTGGTGGAAGGGGGATGGATTATGGTATGGGCTTGTTTTTCAGGAGTTGGGCTCGGCCCCTTAGTTCCAGTGAAAGGAACTACTAATGCTTCAGCATCCAAAGACATTTTGGACAATTTCATGCTCCAAACTTTAAGGGAACTGTTTGGGGAAAACGCCTATGCACCAGTGCACAAAGCAAGGTCCATGAACACATGGATGAGTGAATTTAGTGTGGAAGAACTTGGCTGGCCTGCACAAAGTCCTGACCTCAGCCTGACAGAACACCTTTGGGATGAATTAGAGCAGAGACTGTGAGCCAGGCCTTCTCATCCAACATCAGTGTCTGACCTTTGGAAGAATGATCAAAAAAATTCCCATAAACACTCCTAAACCTTGTGGAAAGCCTTCCGAGAAGAGTTGATGCTGTTATAGCTGCAAAGGGTGGGCCGACATCATATTTAACCCTATGGATTAAGAATTGGATGTCACTCAAGTTCATGTGTCTGCGTGTGAAGGCAGACAAGCGAATACTTTTGGCAATATAGTGTATGTCAGATTGGGGATCCCAAGTCAGCTCTAACTTGTGTTTTTTTGCTTCACTTTTTATATAAAACAGAAACAAGCTGATGCTCTTCCAGTTTTTGGTTTGATGTGAAACAATTTTTGATTTCGACTGATCGGTAAAAATCTTTCTCAAGCCTCTACTGAAATCCCCAGGACTGACTGAATAATACTAGAGGTAAAGCTATTGATATATGCATAATTAAACATTCTCATTAAATCTAGCTTCACTTAAGGAGAAGTTTGACAAATTCAGTAATATGTTTATTTGCTTTATTCCTGAGACTTGGAAGACAACATTGATACCACTGCTTTTAAAAAACAGATGTAATATTTATACATACATATTTAATTAAATGCAAACTAAATAAAAAGCTCCAGCTATCAAAATTAGTTAACTTAAAAAAAAGGAAAAAAGGCAAACAACAATGTTTCTGGCTTTATCCAAGGGGTTTGAAAAAAATCCATCTACCAGCACCTCTAACTTCATCAATTAGACTTGAAAAGCTCAATGACCATTTTGGAAAATATTCCCACACACCCCCCTTAAAAAATACAGCTTCCCTATACCAATACAAAAACAATGAAATTAGCTTCTTTCTTTTTTTGTTTTTTTAAGTATGACAAAATTGAGAGGAGCTGATAGGAGGATAGGTTTTAGCTTTGGACAAAGCAAGAATAATCAGTTTAGCTACAGTAAGAGCTAAGCTAGCTCAGTCCAAGCATGGAAGCAATTTAGTGTTTAATCACAAAATGTGAAGTAAAACGAACCAGTTTCAGAGCTCATCTCATCATTTCATAAAACCTTGTGCTATGCTATCA
The DNA here is from genome assembly GCA_034780415.1 of Cichlasoma orientale. Taxonomy (NCBI): domain Eukaryota; kingdom Metazoa; phylum Chordata; class Actinopteri; order Cichliformes; family Cichlidae; genus Cichlasoma; species Cichlasoma orientale. The sequence continues at coordinate 10,835 of JAVDPK010001766.1, read as the reverse complement.
CACATGACGTTACACATTTAGTAGCACAATAAATGGTGAAACTGAAGGGGGGCAGCTTAGGATAGTATAGTGTGGTACAGTACCTGCAGATGATGCTGTTTAAATGTGAATGTTCAAAGTGATTAAATAAAAAAGTAAACATTAATATTTATCAATGCACAAGAAGCTATCAATAACTATCTGAGAGCTTGTTCAAATTATTAACAAACTCTGGAAACAAACTAAGGAAAAAAAAATGAAGCCAAGTGTTCAGATTTTTCTGTCACATCATTATATAGTACAACATAACAAAGCCATGCTTGCTGAACTGCTAGGAAGGAATGGAAGTAAATGCCCACAATGCTAGATATCAGTCCAACTTATTTGGTGTTGTGTTTAAAGTTAAGCAGATGTCCCGGGACTTCATGGAACTAATATTATCAGGGAGGGTACAGTGGAGGAATCACATGAATGCAAAGGGCTGAAATACACAGACATAGTTAAGGCAGAACAATGTGGCTGGTGTACCCAGGTGAGCTTTCTGGGGTTGTTATGGGCCTATGAAGAGGATGCCCACTTGACAACCCCAATGAAGTTTTTACCCCTCCCCTACTACTTTTTCTTCTGTATTCTAACATCAAGTCCTATGAGCTTGACCTGACAGGCTGTTGCCTAGCTGGAATATGCTGGAGGCAGATGGGAAGCATTACATCCACTTGTTCACTGTAGATTCACCGGAAAAATTACCTGCTCACGCAGGCTTAAACACGCATCACAGGAACTGTTTAATATCTGATCCGTTGTTTACTTTTGTTCTGAAATGCAGCCTCTGTTCAGCAATGTCTATAAAAGTTCGGAGATGCAGTGCATGTGTGAAAATGACTGTAGAAACACCTTAAGAAAAATATTAATCTTTTATACTCTACAGTGTTGTGACTTCTAGTGAGTAATTTCATGTTTCGTCTGAACAAACCAGTACAGCAAAAGTATGGCAGGTATGCTCAGAACTAAAATGTCAAGCCTGGGGCTAAACAAAGTCAGCCTGAAGTTCTTTGTTTCTGATATGCAGAGGCAATTTCTGACAGGCCCAGTAGCCTGGAGGAACTCTGCATGTCTCAGGTTGAATGCTCCTAGAAAGACACATACTTTCAAAGCGCAAGCAAAATGCATGGAAATCTCACCCTCAATGTCACGAGTTGCAGTAAAACCTGCATTCAAATAAACATTCCACTCACCATTTTAGCAATCATCATGACGTAGGGCCCAGCTTGTTGATTAACAGCCAGGATATCCAGGAGTCGCACATACCAGAAGATGATGTTGAGGCAATAAACTGTCCTCCCAGGAACGAAAGCATCACCTCCACCCAACCTCAGGCCAAAACCAATAAAGAAGGTCATAATGGCCAGGAAGTCAGATACATTGAAATAGTCGCTGAACCACACCTTTATTTTCTGGCTTATTTTGCCAGCTTCAGACATAAACATCTGCAGAGTAAAAGTAGTAAGAGAAGAGAGAAGTGAAATGAGAAAGACATTCATCAGTCAGTCAGTCCTCTAGGACAGGACTAAAGAAAGAAGCTGTAATAAAAAGCTAGCCTCTGTGTCCTCCTGTGATATGAGTTAATATTATTGTCCATGTTCAGTTAACTTATGGGGACTAATACATCTGAAAAAGGAACACTTTTGATCCACGCACCTCTCGAACTTTCTCAATGGCAGATGTGAAGATGTAGAGGATGACCACCCACTCTTGAGGAGAAGGCCATCGAGGCATTTTCACCAGCACCACATATGTGTACAACATCAAGTAGCCCAGATAGAAGAGCTAAATATGGGAGACAAATGACAATAAGAGTCAAAAAAAAAAAATCAAAATTATTTCAGAAAACACCTTTTTCCAGAAGGATAAATTTTCCCAGCTACATGTACCTGAAATGTGGAACAATGCACAGCAGATACTCTATACAGTATATAAATCACATGGAATGGAAATTAAAAGTGGCCCTGGCTGACAGAGCCCCTAAATTCAGACTGCTTCCTCTGTTAATTATTTTGAGATGAGGTCAGCTGAGGTCCTTCTAAAAAGGGCCAAACCTCATCACGGCACTTTGAGTTGGGAACAGTCAGTCAGTTCCCTGAAGTCTCTGGCCTCAGAGTTCAGCTGGTGGTTAGCTATCTGAATAAAGATTGTGTGAGAAAGAATTCAGTCCTCTCCATCTCAAGTGAAACTCACAGTTCCAAACAAAATCAGCTCAGAAGGCAGGAGTGGGGCACTTAAGAGGATTACACCATGAAGATGAGAACAATTTCTATTTTTATTAAAAACTGTTTAGTCGCTGCTTTTAATATGATACTGATTACTCACAGTGATAATACAGAAAGTGTATATCCAACTCTACATGCTTTTTGGCCTCTTAATTGCAGCACATTTGCCATAATCTCAACAATCCCACATTGGTCATGACTGTTACGCTTAGTAGTTCATCTGCCCTCTTTGGACATATACAGAAGAGGGACCGTGGCTATACTAGGCAGAGTATGTTGAAGGTAGACACACCAGAGGAGGAAGACCAAAGAAAAGGCTTGTGGATGGTAAAAGAGGACACGCAGTTGGTTAGTGTGACAGAAGAGGATGCAAGTGACAAGATGAGCATGCTGCCTATGGCAGGCCGTTTTAACATTTAATCAGATTCACCACACTTACATTCCAGATATCTGAAACTGATTTATGACTAGATTTATGACAGCTCAGTACAGCACAAGAGGGCTTACACGCAATCGCTTAATTCAGATATCTAAAACGTAATTTTGACTAGTCATAATTACGTTTGAGATATCTTA
>JAVDPK010001765.1:219075-235876 GCA_034780415.1 Cichlasoma orientale | reverse complement strand
TGGAGGGGGGGGGGGGTTATGGTGAGGCTGCTCCAGTCTGCATGCCAAAGTATCCTTGGGTAAGATACTGAACCCCGAGTTGGTCTCTGATGCAACCATGAACGAGGCGTGCTGTAAAAGCTCTGTGTGTGCTCAGAGCAGAACAGCGCCCTATCAGAACCAGCCCATTTATCCTGGATCAGGTCACCCTGAACCCTCCCTTACTAACATAGGCCTAGGCTGCTGGGGGGTGTCCCATGATGCACTGAGTGTTTCTTCTTTGCTCTTCATTCTGTGTTTATACACCATCCTGCATTGAATCAGTCTCATCATCCTCTGAACCACTCAAATTGTGCTCGCTGTGTCGATGCATCAATTAGTCAAACACAAAGAGTAACTGTACTTTTATGTTCTACAACCTGCTAAATACATTTAAGGAGCACTTTGAAAGCACATCAGGTATCACGCTGGATTCCTACACTGAGGACTGGGTGACTGGGTGATGTGTTGGAAAGCCATCTACATCAGGCGGCTCCATTTTTACCTCAATTTCATTGCAGCAACTCAAAACAGCACTCAGGTGTTGGTGTGACACACACGTTTGTGTGCATGCCTGGCAACGCTGGGCTCCTAAAGGGATGATGATGGTGTCCTGGAGGATCTCCTCCCAGATGTGGACCAGGGCATCAGTCTGAGCCAATACCTGACGGCGTCAGGATTTGGATTGGATTTAGGTCAGGTGAGTGTGGGGGTCGGTCAGTGGTATCAGTCCCTTCGTCCTCCAGGAACTGCCTGCACGCTCTCACCACATGAAGCACCAGGAGGAACCCAGGACCCACTGCACCAGCGTGGGGTCTCACAGCAGGTCCAAGGATTTCATCCTGATACCTGATACCAGTCAGGGTGCTGCTGCCGAGCCTGGAGAGGTCTGTGTGTCCCTCCACTAGAGGACATCAGGCCCACAGGCCACCCTCAGGAAGTCATTGTATTTGAAATAGCAAATTTTAAATATGTAATAGTTCTATCAATGTTTAATCAAACTGACAGATGACCTTAAAAAAAGACTCTAGTTGTCAGATGAACATGCTCTCACACACACACACACACATTACATTTAACTGACAGGAACACATGTGACAGCAGGTTATTGACGTATCTCTGAGGACTCGGAGACGGTGCAGCAGAAAATGAGATGACCCATCTCTTCTTTTGCGGTCTTCGTGTCAGTGAACCGTCCTTTTGTTTTCACTGTCAGTGTTTGTGTGACTTCACAACATGTGTGATGCTTTTTTCATCACATTTCTTCTTGAAAGTTTAAAATATATCTCAAAAAGAGCTCAACCAAAGTTTGTATAAAAGTCTTTATAGATTTTCTACAGTCACTGAGCTCTGAGCTATGGGGGGCAGTGGACAGTATGAAGGATGGATGGAAGCCAAAGTCTTTTACCTGCATTCTCTTCGATGACCACCAGAGGTGCAAAAACCCTCCTGGTCCCACAGAGGAAAACAATTTTCTCCGCTGACCTTTATAAACACTTCCCTGTTCAGTTTATGGAATACTGAATTAAAAAACAAGTGCATTTAAAGCCGTGTCCCATTTCAGGAGCTGCAGCCAATCACGTGACAGGAGGCTGTCACACTTTTCCTCCAAATCTATTCTTCTCATGGCAGGATGTGAAGGACCCATCAGATAGATCCTTTGAGGTCTCGCCGTCCCGAGACTTAAGTTTGATCTTTTAAATGTAACTTTATACACAATCACAGTGAATCCAAAGATACAGGAAGGACTAAATCTTATGATTGTGCCCTTTGTGCAAACAAATAATTTACTATAAGGTGCTGGAGATTAGTAGAAGACATACAAAGATCCATGCACAGGTATAGTAAAGTCCAAACTGGTTTCATCTGACAGCAACAATGTTGCCCACTGTAGGTTTAAATGTAGCAATTTTCACGTCACATCGTTTGTTAAAGGCAGGAAAGCAGAGGAACCATCCGAGCTTCCATACTAACATTTCCCCAGTTATTTACTTGCCAATGTTCAACACGTGTCTCACACACACACACACACACAGTGTGGCAGTTCCCCTGTGACGTCTCATTTTTGCAGGTTTTCCCATGAAGAGATCAAAGAGCTGAAGTTAAATGGAAGCAGAAAGATGATTCTGGTTTCCACAGCCCTGCTAACAAACATGAACAGAGCCACGTGTGTTACAGTAAACACAATTTATTTCCACTGGTTACACACACACAGTCGTCAGTCAGAGGAAAGACAAAGGCAGCTGTTAGTCATTGGACAACAACACAGACGGACCTGTTCTCTCCTCAGCAGTCCAGGAGCCACGCCTGCCGCTCAGACAGCTCCTGATGCTGACACCAGGAGGCTTCAGAGATATCGAGGCTCAGCAGGGTGAGGGGGGGAGGTGAGGGGGGGGGGGGAGGCGAGGGATCATTTCCTTTGGATTTGTGTAAAAGATGAGGGCAGCTGGAAGGGCTGGATGGGCTTCTTGCGGAAGTCTGGGGAGAGCCTCTGCTGCGCGGCAGGCAGCAGCTGGTTCCGTTTGATGATCTGCAGAGCCAGCTGAGTGTTTCCTGAAGACGACACGCAGAAAGAGACACAGTCAGGCTGCTCTCACTGCACACAGACTAAACCATCACCTGTGACATCACTGCCAACATGGCGTCTCTACCTGCGGTACCTGCCACCAACCCTCATCCACGGGTTTCACCACCATCATCTGCTCTTACTGAGATTTACTATTCAATATGAAGCTGACACGCTGAGCTAACAGTTCTAGATAACTTTATATTTAGGCTATAAAAGCAATCTCTGATGTTCATCAGTGTATTGCAGTGAGCACTGTGGGCCTCTTTCTGCACCTGAAGGGTACCAACAGGTGTGTCCATGTCTGTATCAGCTGATCTGCTGCAGCTTCGTGCTCACCGTCCTTTCATGGCTCCTGACAGTGAAGCCTAAATATAAAGTTACCTAAATCAATGTCAGTTCACTATGTCAGAGTCATGTTAATAGTAAATCTCAGTAAGAACATGAAGACAGAAAGCTACCAACAATTTCCCACCTGTGTGAAGCAGCTGAGGGGCTTACTGTAGGAGCTCAGACTGAAGAACAAAGATTTAGGGGGAAACTCATGAAGCTGGCTGAGGGGCTGATCAGTGATCAGCTCCATGTGTGTGCTCAGGCTGAGCTGTCATATCTGCACACTAAATATGTCCAGGAGTCAGAGACACATGACCTATGACCTGATTAAGTCTACAGTGTCCTCAGCACAGCTTCACAGGTGCAGCTGTGTGTGTCAGTGTGAGTGTGATGAAGGACTGACCATTCTGCAGCTCCAGGTAAACTCCAAGCAGGATGGCTTCAGGTGGGATCTCCTTGCTGTTCATCATTGAGGCAGCCTGGTGACGACAACACAAATCACAGCTCTGAATTAGCACTGCACCATTTCCTGTGCCGGCGCTGGCCTTGCAGGAAGCTTCCTGATGGAGAGGTCAGCAGCTTATAGACGTGATGACAGCACGGCGCTAACGAGACGCCGCTCAGTGTCCACAGCTTTCAAAATAAAGACTTTTCTACATTTGTCCAGCATGAAAGTGAACTAGAGCTCCAACATAGAGCTGATCAGCAGAGGTGGCAAAAGTACACAGTGTGTCCTCTGAAGGGTACTCACAGTAAGAAAGGGAAAGGACGTGTCTACCTGCTGTTTTTGTGCTAAGCTAACCAAACCGTGTGTTATATTAATGTAATAAAATATTAGTACATGAGAATACAAGCTTGGTTTCAGTGTACATTCTGATTCTGATCAATGCACTCAGCTTGAACAGGAACACAGTCAGAGGTTACAGTGGATTCAGCAGGTGGGGCCCTGAGACCGGCTGTACTGGTTCACTAAATGCTCATATTTGTTGAGCATTTAGAAACGTTGCATTTACCTGCAACACGTTACTCCCTTTATTTCCACTGTTCTTCTGCAGTGCTAGCTAACATGCTGGAAGTACCACAACTGCCCTCAATCAGGCCCACTGTAACCCCTGATTATAGCGCTATAAATGATGCATAAATGATCTGGTTTTAACTCTTTCATCTCTTTGTATGTGATAAGGGGGGGGGGGGGTGGAGGGTACTCCAGTACGACTGTCTCTCATGAGTTACTGTTCCTCCGTTTAGGCTCAGATCAGTTTGAAGGCGCCGTGACATAAAATCTTCCCTCAGATGTTAAACTACAGTAACGATCTGTTTGAAAGTGTAACGAGTACAAAGTACAGATATTTGTGTAAACATGTAGGCAGTGAAAGTAAAAGTAGAAAAATAAATACTCAAAGTACAGCTACCTGAAAAATCTACTTGAGTACAGTAACAAAGTATCTGTTCTTCGTTACGTCCCAGCTCTGCTGATCAGGAACCAGCTGGGTCGGCTAATATTTGGGTTTTTCAGGCTCATCTACCAGATTCTCAAACATGACATCACTGCCCCGACAACAGATCAGCAGATTCACAGAATAATCAGAGTCTGTTTTTGAGCTCAGCAGATCCTAGAGATGAAGTTACCACGGTTACCTGAGTCAGGCACTTGCGGGCCTTGTCGTACTCGCTCCTCAAACAGTACGCACTGCCCAGGTTAAAGAGCATCATAGCCCGAGCTGATGTCACACTGCTGGGGTAACACAGAGGAGTCTGCTTCCCTGCTGCAACACACACACACACACACACACACACACACACACACACACACACACACACACACACACAGTTTTACAGTGTTCTTAATTTCCTGCTGCTCTGACAAAACAAACATTGGGACTTTTGTGTTAAGATGCTTTCCATGAGTTTAGGTTGTTCCTGTTTAAACAGTGTACCTAATATTTTGGGATGTTAAAAGCACACATACATAATAACGTAAACTCACAGGGCTCGACGGGCTCGTCCCCTCTGTCGGACCCTGCTGGCAGAAGGAAAAGCAGCCGTTAAATGAAAGAAAACTGTAGCCAATGTTCTGCTGAGTACTGATTCAGCCCACTCACCCTGGTCCTGCTCACTCATCAGGACTCCCATCGACACGTCGCTGACGTTCTCTGGGTTGAGGTGAGCGATTGCATCGGAGATTCTGTCCAATGAGATGAGGGCTTCGGCAGCATAGAGGTGGCCGAGAAACCTAAATGCACGAAGCAGAGAGCAGCTGATTAACTACAGGAAGCCCTGCAGATACATGCTGGCTTCCTCTGCTCTCAGACCCACCAGGTGCCGACTATGTTCTGATTTTTCACGTGTATTTATTATTTGAAACAGTTTCAGAACAACAGTCCTGCTGTTGCTACTGTGGACGGTTGCTCACCTGTGTAAATAAGGACTTACTTGAGGGATCCGGACACCTTGGTTTGATGGAGCAGCTTCTCAGCGTGGTTCAGAGCCATCAGGTTGTCTCCCAGCGCCAGCGCTACGTAACTACTGCAGGCCAGGATGGAGCACCTGCTCAAACAGTCACGGATTAGTGAGCGGCACTCTGACGGGTCAGAGGTCAGCTGAAGGGGCAAAGGTGAACATTACCTGAGGTTTTCCACCTCTTGTTTTCTAAGAGGAGAAGATGGAGCAGCAGACAGGAACTTATCAGCCTCCTGACCTTTTCCACTGCAAAACACACCAACAGCTTCATCAGAGGACACGCCGACCCCGAGCGCACAACAACACATCGTGATTTCTCAGCACCGCAGCAGAAAACAGTCCAGATCATCTTCCCTCTGCACGCCACACTTATCCCGACCCAGTGACATCCAGATGTCCCCCCTGTTGGTGGGTCAATCTGTCGGTCACTCTCGGTGCATAGCTCCATGTACAGGAGGTAGCTGATGGCCACTCCACCCCTCTATCTACATCTGTATCTGCTCTTTGTGTGCTGTGGCTGGGGAAGCTGAGCTCACACCTTATATTCCACACTTGACTTGTGCCACAGCCTTGGAGCCTCCCACAGCCCCACTGAGCTGATCAAAGTCATCACTGCACTGTTGGCCTTGCATCCACCCACACAGTATCCATGTATGGGCCACTGGGTCACAGGCTCTCACAGGCAGTGTTCAGGTTGCTCTGCCTGCTCTCAGCCAGCAGCTGGTGCTTTGACCTCTTTCAGTGTTCCCATTCTGAGCTGTCTGTGTGCCATTCATGTGCAGCTCGACTTCTACGGCCACAGAGCAGCTTCCCTGTCATGGGTGGAAGGGCCAATAGATGAAGGGGTCACATCAGTGTGGGTATCCTGTGTTAGCCGGTCTGGGTGAGCACCTGTTCTTAGCCACAGCCAGCTTCTTTGGCCGGTACACATGGATCACACCAATGTCAGTTCTTCATGGTTTTGTGATGTCGGCTAGTTCCTGTTCTGGGAGGTTGCCTCTCTCTCCCCCCCCTACACTCTCTACAGCACTGAGCAGGAGTGGTCCTCCAATCTCACTGTACACCCCCTATAATAACAAAGCCATTCTATCCTATTCTATGGTCTGCACTCAGGTCCATCAGTCATCCTATGAATGCATCAGTTTGTATGTGAATGATGCTTCAAAGGGCACAGAATAAAGCACTGCATGAACATCCATGTAGATGAGCTTAAGCAGCTCTAAGTACACTCAGTACTTATATATAATATATAATATTTGGACCTCCTCTGTTCCAAACACGGCACTGTTACTTCTTGATACACATACTGCATGAGTAAAGCATATTTTTATGCATAAACAAAAAAACAATCAGAAAAAAGACCTGAATATTGTTTTCCATCACAGTTATACAGTAATATCCAGGTATATAATACACTGAAGGTTACAGACAGCTAGTGTACCACATTTGTATAAGATGTATTTGATCATCATACAGTACAGCCATGAACTGTGTAGAGTTTGTGCTGCACACACAGACAGTATGTGAGGTTTACACGTCTGCTGAACATCGTTATAGGTGAGCTGTGTGCACAGGGACAGAACAGGGACAGAACAGGGACAGAACAGGGACAGAACAGGGACAGAACAGGGACAGAACAGGGACAGCAGGAGAGAGCATGAGTGGATGAGTGGACGGAGGGGTCTGACCTGCAGGCGTCGCTGTTCTCGCTGCCGCTCTCCGTGCTTCCCGACTGGCTCGAGTTCTTGGAGCTGTTCTCCGTCTTCACGTCTTGCTGCTGGTGCTCAGGCAGCAGCAGCAGGGCGTTCCTCAGGCAGATCGCTGCAAACTCCATACTGGCCACCGGAATAGCTGCTGACTGGCCCTCACTGCACCAACACAAAGAGCATGAGGTCAGTCCAAGCCATGATAAACTACTATAGACTAAATATTCACTGGACTTAAAACTGTGCACAAAATGAAGTAGAACACCTGTAAAACATGCAGATTGGATTATATAATGATGTCAATGATGCAGCAGCTCACATGGCTCACGATCAGTCACAGTTCCTGTTACCTCGTGCACGAGCACAGCTTGGCTGAAGACCCGTTAGATATCATAGACTAGCTGCACACACTCTACTGACATGTTAACGCCTTTAATTAACTTCTGCTTTATACTGTGCACCCCGTTTGTTCTACCCACCAGTACTGCAGTACTGCAGTACTGGCACGACTCCTGCCCTCTAGTGGACAGTTAACTGAAGCGTGTAACTCATGAGGCTGCCTGGTGGATTCTCTGCTGGAGGGTGGACCCGACACTGACCTGTAGATGGTGTTCTGTGCAGACTGGGACGCCAGGATGATCTTGCGATGGTAGCCCTGCCCAACGACAGACTGAACGATACCTTTTTTACAAGGCAAACCTTTGCTCTCCTGCTCCAGCCCCTGGACACGAGAACATGAAGACATTACTGCACATTACAGGGTCGCCCTCATACAGTTACAGATCCACTCAGAGATGCTAGAAATTAGAGGGAAGAAAGTTTGTTTGGCTAATTTGTGAAGGGAGAACAACTTCTTATGGATCCTTGAGCCACAAAATGAATAAATATGAGAACAACGTAAGGAGCCGTGCATGAAGTCAGGACCAACGTACCCCTTTGTTAGCAGAGATGCAGCACTCCGCGAGCCGCAGCCACAGCCGAGGGTTGGAGTGATAAACCTGAACCGCCTCCATCAGACACTCAAACGCTGCCAGAGGTCTGCCGATGTGCAGCAGCTGGATGCCGCAGTTATACAGCAGCTCGTAGCGCTTGTTGGCTAGTAACGCACACATGGGGATACCTGTGAACTTTTTAGCTGCAGAATAGAGACGACAAAAGAAAAGGACTTATTGTTACTGAGGAACACATCACTGTGCCTAAGAACACCAAAAATATCTGAAGACCAGAGCCCTGCACACCTCAGGACCCCCACGAGGGTATGAAAAGCAAACGATGCTCATGAAGTCACAGTAGATGCTGCAGGTGTTTAACAAGTTCATTTATAAAGATTATAAATCCTAATGTTAGATAACTCAACAGCAATGAGATCATGTGAAGGAGACTCGACTGAATGTGAGTCCAGTGCTTTCTCACATCTTTTACCATCCAAAGTGTGGATCCCACAGTAACTGCTCGTTATTTAGGGACTATTTTAGTCTTTTGCTGCCAGGTGGAAACCAGGTGACACGTTCGCTTTAATCTACAGCTCTTAGAACTTCTACAGAATAATACGTGTTTTGATGTTCTGTAGTATTATATAAGTCTGTAATATGATCAGAGTGCTATCCCAGTTGCTACCTGGAGGATGATGGCCTGCTTCACAAGCCCCAGCAACCATTATGGCGCGGGCCCGTGGGTCATCAGGCAGGTACCCTTCTTCATCAGGGTTTCATCAGTTAACCCACAACATTTCCAGAGGACTCGACAACCAAACCCAGCATCCTGGAGCAGCCCCCTCGGCCCCTCAGGCTCCACCACTCTAAGATATTGCGTGTCTGCCGGGTGGGTCGTTCCAGCGCTCACAGTGCTTCACCTGTAGCCACCTTGATGCTGTTGCAGCTTGTTTTATGTTAGTTACAAGACGTCTTCTGCCGTGACCTTTGATGCCAAGTCTGGGCACGCCAAAGAGACTGCCCAGGGAATCCCCGGCAGCTTTCTCCTCTCTTCCTCCAGACCTGAAGCCAGTTCAGCCAATATCTGGTCATGCCTCCATCTAAACTTGCCATCAGCCAGGCTGGTTTACACACTTTTGTCTTATTGGTACATGAAATAACACACCACTTATTTTTAAGGTCATCCTTCTTGAAATAGAAACTAGAAATGGGGCATTTGCAAAACCAGTTCCTCTATTTGACGCTGGCTTTCAGAGACCCCTCATTAACCTGTCACACTAAGACCATGACACCACCTATATGCAGATGATATCTTAGATTATTTTAACACCACTTCCTCTGATGTCTTGATATTGTTGGCCCATTGAGGTCACGCTGGCCCAAAGTAAACCCCACCCAAAGTTAAATAAACTGACTTACACTGGCCGTTGCTGCCATCTCCCAGCTGTGCACAGGTGTGGTCATTCTCTTGCAGAGCCTTCTTGAAATAGAAAATGCCTAGGTTATGTTTCCCCATTGCAAAGTGAATGCAGCCCAGATTGTTCCAGAACATACATCGAACACATTCACCTGAATGAGAAAAACACATGAGCAATTAGCAACTCAAACTGTCACGGTTAAAGCCAGCTACACCTCTAGAGAAGTCAACATCTGGAAGCTGCAGTTATCCCAACAAACCCTGGGTAAGACAGAGCAGAGGTCCATGTACAGCTTTTTTAAACCAGGATTATCCTAGAACGTCTACTTGCAGGTAGCAGTCACCTGTCTTGATGGGTCCAGCATGTTCTGCGATGTTGGAGCTGTTCAGCAGTTTCACTGCTTTCCGGTAGTTTCCTCTCAGATACTCAAAATTACTCTTGAGAAATAGCGAGGGTGCAGACTAATGACAGGGATAAGGGAAAGAAAGGTGAGAGAGACGGCTTTGAAGCAAGTCGTGCTTATATCCAATCACAGTGTTTTATAACCGAGGGTCATATACCGCAGAAATACTTAGGAGACAAACATCTAACATGTTCTAGCTCTCTCATCATCAGTGCACAATCAGAGCAATTCTGTGTGACAAGTGGACTCACGTTCCCCGCTGTGTTCATCACTGATTTGATCTCCCTTTTACAGGCCTTGGAGGACTTCATCTGAATGTATGCTCTCACTTTGTACTGCAAATAGAAAAATCAGTTCGAATAAGCACATGAAGGCTACAGCAGAGCAGCAGCGGCTGTACGAGTCTGTCAAAGCTCTCACCTGGTGCATTTTTGATTTGGCAGCTTCAATCATGGCTGCTAACTCAGCCTTCTGGTTTCCTCCATCTCTGTTTGAACTGTTCTGAAATTAAACACAGAACCCTGTCAGCTGTGCTAATCATGATGTCAGTGGCCTAAGAAACTACAATTCTTGCACTCTGCGTAACAACAAGAGGCAGAGCTCCATCATTTACTCTTTGATATTAATTCCACATGTGGTCTGAAGATTTACTCACAACATTTTTGATAGAAACTATTTCTGTGGATCATCCAGTGTAACAAGTGTAACTCTGTAATCTTTCAATACTGTGAGCACTGCAAACTAAATCCAGCTCACTGCTGGAGGCTGAACTCTTACAGACACCTTGGCTAGTTTAATTTAACTCAAGAAGTTTCTCTTATTAGGATTAAGTAAACTTGACTTTCTTTTATAACGAGGCAGTCATAAAATTCTGACTCTTCACGGTTGTCTTTTAGGCTGCAGCTGCAAAGCTTCAAATATTTGGATAGAATTTTAGGCCAAAATGGTTTTGTAGAAATGGGGCTGTAATGTTATCCAGACTTTGACATTTATTGTATATTTTATTCATCATGGGAGGATACCCCCAGTGGTGAAGGGTCTTAGTAATCTCTGTCTCTCTTCCACAGTGTGTCTTTTGTCCTCTCTCTCTCTCCCCCCACAGCAGATGGCTGCCCCTCCCTGAGCCTGGTTCTGCTGGAGGTTTCTTCCTGTTAAAAGGGAGTTTTTCCTTCCCACTTTCGCCAAGTGCTGCTCATGGGGGGAAGTTTTGACTGTCGTTTTGGGGTTTCTCTGTATTATTGTAGGGTCTTTACCCACAATATAAAGCACCTTGAGGAGACTGTTGTGATTTGGTGCTGTATAAATAAAACTGAATTGAATTTTAAGATGAAGCATAAAACCTTTTAATAAAGCTTTAGTTGGATCAGGTGACCTTGAACCCTCCCAGGGAGCATTCTGAAAATAGTAGCAGCACTGCAAGTTTGAAGTGCTGCCCAAGGAGACAACCTTGAATCTTATACACTGATGGGTGTTTTTTGGGCAGAGTCATATTTTTAAGATCCCATCACATACTGTAGTAGTGTAGAAATGTACCTCTCCTTTTCCGTTCTTGTTGCTTCCTTGTACAGAGAGTTTGTCCAGCACAGCGAGCAGATGGAGGGCCTTCTCTGGCTGGAAGGTGAGCAGGTAAAGATCCACCAGCAAGAAGCACACAGCCTGAGCAAACTTCTCTTCTAGGACAAATAACACAACATATAACATATCTACTTCAAGAAGAAGACCAACTGTCATTTTTCAACTAATAGATCAACTAACTAGAGAGAATTAAATCAGTGGAAATCACCACAACATACCGAAGGGTTCCAGAAACTGGTAGAGCTTCTCTCCTATGGAAATGGCTTCAGAGTACTGCCGCATGTAATAGTGGATGATAGCCTGATTATAGTAGAGCAAACTATTTTCAACATCATCCAAACCATCAACATCCTCTGCTGATGTGTGAACCTGAAGGACAGACAGGAAGCAAGGCACCGAGTTTATCAACAACTTACTATAAACAAGTTCTGCATGGATCCAAAGCACGACCAGAACTCTGAGCGGTTACCTGGTTCTTCATGGACATCAGGGTCTGCTTCAGCACCCCTGTGGTGGCCTGACCACTTCTGTAAAACTCAACAACTGCTTTATTCATTGCTATTTTGTAGTCCTCTTTGTTGAGCTCCTGCAGGGCTTCAAGGTGTTTGGATGACTCTTCGTACCTCCCAGCCTGAAAGGAACACAGAGACCCGTTTACCCATGCAATCTGAAACATCAGGATTTCTTCTCACAATGGACGAAAGGATTCACTAACAACAAGTAATACTTGAAAATGATTGGCAGTAATTCCTACAACAGATGGCCACGGTAGCTTACAACAAAGTATAAAGTATTAACAAAGGAGAATAAAGTACAAACAAAGGAGAATAAAGTATAAACAAAGGAGAATAAAGTATAAACAAAGGAGAATAAAGTACAAACAAAGGAGAATAAAGTATAAACAAAGGAGAATAAAGTATAAACAAAGGAGTATAAAGTACAAACAAAGGAGAATAAAGTATAAACAAAGGAGAATAAAGTATAAACAAAGGAGAATAAAGTATAAACAAAGGAGAATAAAGTATAAACAAAGGAGTATAAAGTATAAACAAAGGAGTATAAAGTACAAACAAAGGAGTATAAAGTATAAACAAAGGAGAATAAAGTACAAACTGATTTTTGTGATTTGGTGCTACATAAATAAAACTAAAATTTAAAGTGATTTCTGCACCACTATAAAGACTTGAGAGTTTTTCACTAATCTGCTGCCTGAGTAGATCTTTTTTGGCACAAGCCATGTTCTTTAATACTGGGTCAATACTGCTGTAAATCCAATACTTAGTTTACATGCAACACTGAATATTCATTTTAATTTTGAAGGTCCTCATTCAAAATGATCAAGATGCTCATCTTAAATTATTAATGCTGCATGAATCAAAGACCCGACTGTGTGATAAAACACTGTGTAATGAAGGGTTACTCAGTGCAAACCTATTTTCTCCCACTCTTCATGAATAATTATCAATAATTAGTCATCTGTGATCATCGTTAGCTCAATCATCCAGCTCTGACGTGATCAGCGAGAGGAAAACACCTACCGAGGTGTTACAAATCACAGGTAACACTAGTTTGAACAGAACACATTAAAAACACACAGAATTAAGTTTTTAGTGGCAGCTGCTCTGAGGTCTGTGTACTAAATGTGTTTGTATGTGTGTGTCTGTATTCATGTGTGTGTGTCTGCAGGTCTAAGTATGGCACCTTCTCACAATGAGAACTTAGAACCACTTGCAGTTTTTCCCATGCACACATTAACTGTCACAGAACCGTTGCAGGCTGTGTGAGTGTTCACCGTAAAAGCTTCATATGCACTGGCTGCCATCTCTTTCTCCTGGTCTGACATCCCCGGGGAAGGTGAGCCGTCGTGCTTTGCCTCGTTTTGCTCTGATTAAAAGAAGGGAAAAAAAAGTCACAACATAACAGTGGTCTCTAACCAGGGCTAACCTGCAGGGGGGTGAGGAGGAGAGTGGTTTTAGCTGTGCTCCGGCTGGAAAAGATTACGTAATAGACATTTGTGAGGATTTTTGGACCGATCTCTCTCAGCTGTCACGAAGTCAGTTTGTGGGAATCCTTCTGCAGCAGCGCAGTTAAAAGGTCACTGACGGCACAGCCGACGCGGCTCTGAAAGGTGTGAACCCCCCACGGCCATTAGCTGTACCTAATAATGTGACCACTGGGTGTAAAGAACCGACATATAAATGAATAAAGAAACAGCAGCTGTTCGATCGCGGATGCGTCCATGTAAAAACCAACCTGTTCAGAGCATCACCCGAAGAGCCGATGACACGTTAGCTGCTAGCAGCTAGCGCTTCACTGTTTCAAAAGAGGGACGAGGGGTTCCGGTTCAGTATTTCTAGTACTCGGTAGATTAAATGTGTCATAAAGCTCACGGCGTAAACGAGCGAGGACTTAAACTGTGTTGATTCATCTTAGTTTGAGCAAACAGGAGGGCAGAGAGGGAGGCTGAAACATGCCTAAACAACACACTAGGCTAACCGCGACCAGCGTTCTGCGAGAGAAATGGGTCACTAGGTCACAAATGAAACCAACACACAAAAGATCAAGAGAGCAAGACACGAGTCACTCCCAGTAAAACTACACGAGCAGCTTTTAATTTAACACAATTCAACAAACGCATCTGCGTAATGAGTTAAAGCTAGCTCCACAGCGAGCTACTTGGCTAGTTTTCATACTCACCTGCATTTTCTGCCATTTCTGAGGGCTTTTCACGATCGAGGTAAAGTAGATCCGACTGAGTGACTGCTGTTAGTAAAGGCGACAGCAAAATAATCGGGAAAACGCTGATTCTTATTCAAACACACGAGACGGCGTCCCAAAATCTGTCCGCTTCTCTCAAACAGACTCTTCTTCGCTGTTTGCTGTCAGCTTGCTACAAACGCGTCATAAGGACGCAGCGCCCCCTGTCGATAGGAACACGTCAGGAACAGGTATTGAAATGAACTAATCAAAACTTAGAGCACAACCACAGCATTAAAAATGTTCTTAGGATAATGTAGCTGCCAGCTGGAACGTGCTGGGTCTGCATGCAGACCCCTGGGTAGTAAGCACCAGAGAAGTGATGAAGAAGGCCCAGCAGAGACTGTTCTTCCTGCGGTCCCTCAAGAAAACTGGACTCCCACAAAAACTCCTCACCAGCTTCTACCAATGCACCATAGAAAGTGTCCTGAGCTGTGGATGCACGGTGTGGTTCTCCAGCTGCACCTCCGAGGAGAGAAAACACCTGCAGCAGATCCCCTCTGGCAGGCTCAGGGTCATGAGGGCACAGACATTGCACTTCACTCTGCACCTTACCCACATCCACACTTTATGGACATTTAGGCCTGTATCATCTTATTTTTGTAGTTATTTTCTTGTTCTCATTCATATGCTGCTGTGACAAAAGGCAGAGCTGTCAAACAGAATTTCGCTGCATGGAAATGTGCAATGACAATAAAGAGTTCTTCCATGTTAGGGCAGATAGAAGGTTATGTGTAGACTTGGCATCTGTGAATCCCTGGACTCAAAGAACATGGCATCGTAACAGCATAATCAATGTTCACTTCACCTTGCAGTGGTTTTAATTGGGATCATTTCTTATCATAAACCCTATTAAAATAAATGTGTAGATAGTGAGGACTGGATTGAAGCAGCACCTAGCTTACATCGATTAGATGTTTGAGTTTAAACAAAGAGGGAACTGAGTACCCAGACAGGATTTAGAAATCACCCGATGCATCATTAAGAATTACTTCCTCAGTAGTATACAGTTATGGACAGTAGGGCATTATAGTCTGAGTAGGTGTGTCACACTATCATTTGAGAGATATGATCAGTTTACCAAAATGTTCCACTTTTGTTTCGTTTCCAGAGTAACCGTCAGCAAGACTCACATCTGCATTTTTAGATCCTCCAGCATCCTCTGCATCCTCCTGCAGGGGTACCAGCAGCCCCGTCAGCATCTGCAGGGTTATGAAAGCCGAGTGTTTGGAACTGTGGATCAAACAATGTTTCCAGTGACTTCACACCTGTGGTCTCAGCACCAGTTTATCACTGAGTGCTCTGCTCAGATTTCCTCCAGCTTGTTCTGTCATTTATGGACTCACCTAACATTTCATTCAGTGTGTACCTGAGCATGTGGACCAGGGGGGGGGCAACTTATGATTATCTAATTCAAATTTAAGATGCAATTTTGGTGACTTTTTGCCATTTTCACACCAAAGAACTTCTGGAAATGTAACTCCGATCCTCTTTGGTCAGTTCAGCACAATGACTGTATATAACAGATGGACACCCTGGCTCCTTTTCCTCCCAGCTCCTCACTTCATACAAAAGTGAAGCTAAAATTTCACGTTCCTGAGGGCTGCCATCTTGGAGCCAGAGTGCACACAGTGGTGATTTGGGGTGGAGCTGCTGCATCACATACAGCACCGCTTTTTTCCTAGCTAGCATTCACACACATTCAAACTCAGATGAATACATCGGGAACAATTTCTCACCCACTGGAGCAGCCAGGGATCGAACCACCAACCTTCCAATTTGTAGAGGACCTGCTCCTGAGCCACAGCCACCCTCTCATGAAGTGCTTCAGCACATCGAGGACTGTCCCCACCCACCAGTTCACATATTGTGCAAACAGATCCACAGAGCACGCCATGGCCGTAGATCTCCGCCCCACACAGAGATCTGAGCCCCACCTCCTCCACCCACACACTGAGCACTGGCAGAGCTGACAGCTCCCACCCTGGCTTTGAACTCTTTGACCTGCTGCCCTCTGGCAGGCACATGAAAGCCAGAACAGTTTCTTTGCCACAGCCATAATCACCCACATGCACTGATCTCAGCCTGTGTAATACCTGTGTAATACCTGTGTAATCTGCAATATTTGTCTCATACTGGGCAATATCCTCTACTCATATACGGTGTAATATTCACTCATGTGCAATACTTAACCACATATTTATTTTAGTCTATTTTATATATTTATATGTGGATTCAGAGCTGCATTTATTATCTTGCTACAGGTTGGCACTGAGATAGAAGCAGCTTTCTAGTCTCATGGTACACTATGGTAGTGTGGGGGTGTGTGACTGGTTGTTGTGGGCCCTTCAGTCCCTGGACAGCCGCAGTGAGAGCTCGGTCTGTATTGCTGGCAATAAGTCGGACTCATTTCTGGTGGATCTCCCAGGGCTGCCCTTTGCCACCGAAGCCATAAAAGCCAAGCAGAGGAAGGCTTCCCCCTTGGTGGTCTCAGAATCTCTGATGTGGACGCTGCACCGGTCTGTTGTGGTTAAGAGAGCTGGGCGAGGTGTTCCGGGCAGGCCCGGTTCTAGCCCACTGTAGTTGGGTGGGCAGACTGAAAATGTAGGTGGGCAAATATAAACGTAGACACA
>JAVDPK010001765.1:189174-218975 GCA_034780415.1 Cichlasoma orientale | reverse complement strand
CAGAGTGTGAGATAGTGTCCAAGCGTGGAAAATAAAAACTATTGTGGGCGTAGCTTGATGGGCGGACCTTTCGCTGCACGCAGGCGGTATGAGAGATTTTGATTGGGTGGGCAAGAATCAAATTTGGGTGGGCTAAGCCCACCCTTGTCCTATGCTACCGCCGGCCCCGGTTCCGGGGCTCTCTCTCAGCTGGCCTGGGAATGCCTCGATGCTCGATGGTGGTTAGGGAGAGGGAGGTCTGGGGCTGCTGCCCCCATGACCTGGTCCTGGATGAGCAGGAAAAATAGATGTATGGATAATTTAAATGTGGCCAGAGCCTAAAGACACAATCACACATTTAGCTATGGGAGACTGCAGGGTTGTGCCCTGCTCCATAACCACTCCCTTTCCTGCTCCGCCCCACTTTCCAACCAATCAGCATTAAGCATGTGCAGCATTCTCCACGTTGAGCTGCTGAGTTTTTGGAGGACAGCATGCAGAGTAGATGAGTGTGAGAAAAGCCAGCACAGTAAGGATGCTTTTTATACAACTGATAAATTTATTAAATTCTGCGACATAATCTGAGTGTGCACCTCACACGTGATCACTGACTCAGCGTCAGGCCCCGTGATCCAGCGTGCGTTAGGAACCACACAGACTGGCTGCATGTTACAGTATTACACTGCTGTACACAGGCTGTTGACAAGTCAACACACAACTTCTACCAGAGCCACAAGAACACAGCAAATGAATTCCCAAAGAGGAAAAACAAAAAGACGACCAAACAATCCAGAAGTATTAGAAAACTATATGATTGAATGTGCTCGATGTAATTTCTGCATTACAAATATTCTCCATTTCACATAAATATAGACCGATTCTGTGTTCAGTTATCAACCAGGTAATGTTGCTGTACTCAAACTCACATGTATCAAAACGGCGGCATCACGGTTCAGGGGTCGAGCTGCAGGAAGGAGAACGCGCTTCCTTCTGAAGACCTCGACCACAACACGAAAATAAAGTAAATGTTCAGAGATAAAGTCAGAAATTAAACTGCATATCGAGCAGAAAATGATTGCATATAACATATTCCCACAGCCATTTAAATATTTCCTTTGCACCTTCTTACATGTATATATAATATACAAAACCCTCTAAGACACACAACAAATCATATCACAGTAAGGGCTTCAGGAGAGGCCTGCAGGCAGAAATCATTTAAGACTAGCTGCGAGCTCGGGGCGGCGGAGCAGAACCGAACCGCCTCACCACAAAGATTTCTGCACACACTGCATCATGTAACAGAGACACACCACCCGCCGTGTCCTGATAAAACCGCGTGGACCAACTGAAAGAACTTCTAAAATAAGCAGCACAAACATCCCAGTGAAAAGCTAACACTGTCAGAGGTTTCAGACTAACTCAGGCCGGCCGCGTGCAGCCGCCTTCAGTCGGAGCGGAGGGTGGAGGAGAGAACGCTCCGACCTCTCCTCTCTCCAACACTCTCAGAAGACAAATAAATAAGTGCCCTCCAGCCTTCAGCTCCTTTACCGAGGAGAGGAGAACGAGCCCAGGGAGCACGTGCAGCTGCTTCAGACAGAACGTACGACAACACTTGGGCGTACAGTAGTGTTGTTCTCCAGGTGAGCCTCTGACCCCTGAACCTGAACAATAAGGATTTAAGTATGAACGGGAAAAACAAACCCTATGCTTTTCTCTCCCTTCTCTCTCTCTCCTTTCTGGAGACTGAGGAGGTAGTTTCACATTCAAAAAGGGACAATGACACGGAGACACCAGTTTCAAACTGTAACACAATAATAACATCATTTAGAATGAGTTCAAAAACACCGCAGGAAGCCAAACGTCTTGATGTAGCACTAAATCTGAAAATCATTTTGTTAACGCGAGTTGGCTTTCGATGGCAGACGTTTCATCAGAGGGGCAGAAATGAGTAAAGCTGAGCTCTCTATTCAGGATCCCACAGTCTAAAGGCATCAGGAGCCAAACGTGGGCAAACCTGTGATCTCCATAGTCACAAATCTCAGGCATAGTAGAGTGAAGATCCGGGGGAAAGCTGGCCCAATAGAGACGCGGTCTGAGAAGATCGCGGGCTCCTGTCTCAGAGAGGTTCAAAGAGCAGGGAGAAGTGCGGCGGGATCAAAGCTGGAAACCCTCCATGGGTCCTTCCTGTTGCTGGAAGACGAACTGGCCTTGGTTCTGATCCACCTGCGGAGCCAGGCTGGCATCCTCTTCCTCCACACCGAAGTAGTGTTCAATCAGGTCGAAGGCCTTCTGGTAGATCTCCTGGTTCTCGTGGCTCTGCAGAAACTCGATCTTGTCCAGGCCTGTAGGAACCGAAGCAAACACAAAATTCACACTTCTGACAAGTTTCAACACCTCACACATTTTTACTCAACTGCAGGTAAACAATTCTCTTCAAACTCATCTTCTAAACCTGCAGACACACTTCCACCACATATAGATACACACACATACACACAGATACCAGAGATACACACACATACACACAGATACACACACATACACACAGATACACAAGGATAGCAGGGATAAAAGTAGTGTGTGTGTGTGAGATCAGCAGGAGTCAGCTATAATGTGTTCAATTTTAAACCTGGTTTAGAACACAGCTGATCTGATCACTGCATGTTAGTGAAGCTTACAGCTTTAGCAGGATCTTTGCATTGATTCCTAACAAACAGCTTCATGTAACCACTCTGAGTAATGCTTCCAGTGGTGGGAGCAAAGGTGCTACCTTCTTGAGGGTTCTTTAGCAGTAACAAACGCAAGCAGACATTTTCTGGAGCAGATGAAACCTGCACGGTGATGAGGAGAATTTTGGACCATTTCAGTTGATCCACATTTCTGGGATGCCTTCACTGAACAGCCTCGTGCCGGTCACTCCGCAGCAGGTCAGGACTCGGCCATCCCCAAACCTGAACGTTCTTCTATCCAAACCGTTCTGCTGCTGATGTGCCGTCTGCTTTGGCTCCCTGTCCTGGTGCATCACTCAGTCTCTCCTAAACTTCAGCTTAATGACATTCAGCTGACATAACTGATATATTTTTGGATTCTTTGTTTCCTTAATGATCACAAGGCATCCAGACCCCAATGCAGCACTAAAACATGAAGCTCCCTTGAGGCTTTGGTGCCCAGAGCACTGATCCAAATACACCCTGTATTTTCAAAACATGGTCCCAGATGTGCAGTGGAAAATCCACATGATCTTAAACTTAAGATGTGCTACAATGTTTCTTTCTGGAGTCATTCCATTGATATCATTCTGACCCAGTGTTTTTCAGAGTGGACATAAAGATTGCAGCTCAGCTGTTGGATTGGGTTCTTGCTGTGATCTTCACTCACATGGAGAGCAGCAGTGATCCTGCCTTTCCTCCACTCGTACGGTGGACTGATGAGCAGGTCTTTACAGGTGCTGTTCACATGAGCTGTTCTTCTGAAGTGAAGGTTCAGAAAGTTGTGTTTCTCTTCTCCAGCCTGCACTGAGAGGGACGTCACCTGTGAGGTCACTTTTAACTGCGGTGCCATTTATGACGACAACCACGAACATAAACTATGTGTAAGTGTGCCGTGTTATGGGTGCAACGGAACAGACATGAAACAAGAGAACGTGGGAAAAAATACGGACTTTTGTGAGTGAGTGAGGTGGTGAGATATGGATGATGCTCGGTGTTTCAGAGCCGTACCATAAGCCTCCTCAATGAGAGCGCAGTACGGGTTTATGCCGGTTCCGTTCTGCTTGGCTTCCTGTTCTCCCAGTCTGAGGATGTTCTCTAAACCGTTCAGCGACACCTGCACGATCTTAGAGTCCATCACTGTCAGCAGGTCACACATGGGCTTTATGGCGTTCAGGGACACCAGATATCTGTCACAGAGACACACATGCTAATCAAACAGAGTATTTCACTGTGTTTATAAACTACAAATCTAAACGTTCCATGAGCCTGAACACCACCCTGCTGGTAGAACACGCCTTACAGAACAGTGGCAGCACAGATAACCCAAACATCTGAGACTGTAATAAGATGCTGCCTATATTTTAAATTCAGCCATCGCCCTGTTAAAGATCAGATTCAGAGAGCAGCACACTGCTTCATAGTATTCAGATGACTCATCACAGACTCGCCTCCCACTCATTACTCATCTGTTAGAAACATAAGCGTCTCAAGCTTAAGTAAGTCTGGTAAACACACTTGATCTGTGCAGGAGTCCCCCCAGAGGTGGCGTTTGTGATGGCCCACGCAGCCTCCTTTCTTGTGCGGAATTCAGCCTTCTGAAGGATCTCGATCAGAACTGGAAAGATGTTGGCGTCGATAACATTCTGACAAAAGAAGAAACGCTGTCAGCAACAAAGAACAGCAGCCTTTCAACCGCCACAGTAAGCAGAGCAGCGCGTACCTGAATCTGAGCTCTGTTTCCTGCTGTGATGTTGGACACGGTCCAGCACGCCTCTTTCTTGATGGACTCCTTAGGACTGCTGAGGAGGTGCAGCAAACACGGCAGCGCTGAACAGTTCAAGATTACCTGAGATCAAAAACGCACATTTATATTAATGCTGCAAACAATAAAACCTGAATCAGCATGTATGACAGAAGCAGAGCCTGTACCTGAGTCTGGATGTCGTCTCCTGTTACGATGTTTCCCACTGCACGTAAAGCAGGAGACACGACCTTGTAGTCACTGTGCCTGCGACACACAGGACACAAACACTGAAACGGTCACAGTGTACCGCACTGCAGCGAAAGCTGCTGCTTCTTTGTGCTAAAATGTTACACTAAAAACAGAAGTTACAGTCTGTACAGGAATGTTTATATGGTGCATGAACAGGCTCAATATCCTCCACTGTTAATGCAATATTTACAGCCCTGAGCTGCAGCTCAGAGTCTGCACGTCAATCACAGCCTGATCATCAAATCCAGCAGCACCAATGTTTTTATTCACCATGTCCCAGACACAGCATAGTGATGACATTCTTTTGGCCATTCCCTTTAGAGGTTGCTACAGCGGATCATCTGCCTCCATCTCACCCCGTCCCTACCATCCTGCTCTGTCCCCCATCCTCCTTCACCATCTCCATGAAGCTTCTCTGTGGTCTTCCTCCTTTCCTCCTGCCTGACAGGACAAAATCCTCTGTCCAAGATGTTCAACTTCCTCTCCTACACACACTCCAACCCATCTCAGCCTTAACTCATCTGTAATCGTGTCCACTCTGGTCTCTGCCAATGAAAAGTTTAGCATCTCAGCTCTGCCACCTCCAGGTGCACCTCCTGTCTTTCTGTCAGTGCCACCGTCTCCAAACCATCCATCATAGCAGGTCTCATCACCATCTTGTTCCCCTTCAGTCTTGCTGCTCTGCTTCTGCTCTCCTTCACAGACACTCGTCTCTACCCGCTCCACCTGCTCCCTACAGATCATAATGTCATCTGCAAACATGACAGTCCATGGAGACTCCTGCCTGATGTAACTCCACCCCGAACCCATTTGTCACTCTGCACACCTCCCCACTATCTCGCTGTCCTCATACATGTCCTGCACCACCCTCACATACTTCTCTGCCACTGCTGACTTCCTTATGGAGCACCACAGTTCCTCTCTTGGCACACTGTCACATGCTTTCTCTGGATCCACAAAGTAATGGTGCACCTCCTTCTGGCCTTCTCGGTACTTCTCCATCACTCCTCGGCATGAAGCTGTACTGCTGTTCACTGATCTTCTCCTCTCAGCCTACAGAAGCTTCAACAGCTCTTTCCCATAACTTCATGGTATGGCTTCTCAGCTTTGTAGTTACTACAGCTCTGCACGTCACCTTTGTTCTTGGAAAACCTGTACCTGTACACTTCTCCAGTGTAGGACATACACCAACTCCACCATGGTGGACGATAGTCAGTGAACCCTTTAGATTTAGCAAGATTTCCTCCACCAAATCCTGCAGAACACAGGTGAGCCCTGCAGAACACAGGTGAGCCCTGCAGAACACAGGTGTGCAGTTTATACAGACGCTGTATACACTGCAAGCTAGAGGGGCACTCTATCCAGAGCCTGCAGCAGGTTTGAAGCACAGGAGGCAGCAGAACAAGAGGTACAGCTGCAGTCCAACACTGTGCACTTCAGTTGTCACAAAGTACACACATTTTTAGCTGTGATAATAAGAGAGTGAGCCCCTCCTTTTAGTGGCTGCATGTATGTGTGTTCAAGCTAAGCCCTTAACAGTGGGAACACTCTTATAGTCTGATATGAGCCTGATATTTGACAGTTCAGCTTCACCTGGTTTTCCTCTGTATACACAGCACCACGACACAGTATGTGCCCCCCTCCTGATTTATTAGACTTTTGCATGTTTAATGTTCCAGGTCGTCAAACAAATGTTACTATTGTACAAAGATAAACCAAGTTAATACAAAGTGCAGTTTTTAAATCAATTATTAAGGAAAGGCTATCCAAACCCACCTGGCCACCTGATTAATCATAGTTTGTGGACAGCTGAGTTCAGTTTCATTAGCCACACCCACGTCTGATTACTGCTAGAACCCGCTTAAACAGAACCTGACAAAGTATAAAAGAAAGACCGCCCCCACAGCGATGTCACTGCCAGTTATTGCCAACACCTGGCTGCAGGTTGTGCTACAACGGAGGACACATTATTGTAGGTGGCAGTTACTTTTTGGATAGCTTTATTCTCTTAATAAAGTAGTAATCATTTAAAAACTGCATTTCTGCAGGTTATCTTTGTCTAATATTAAAGTTTGATCACCTGAAACATGTAATATGCAAAAAAATCAGCAAGGTGCAAATAGTGTTTCACAGTGCTGCACTTGATTTGTGTGTCAGTTTCATACATGAGCAGCTCCACCAGCCTACGGCAGACCCCCGAGTCGATGACCGTCTGGATCTTTTCATTGGGGCCGTCAGACAGGTAGGACAGAGCCCAGCAAGCATCAGCCAGCACATCTGGATCACTGCTGAACAGAAGCCTGGACAAAACACTGAGACAGGGGGACACCTGACAAAAACGACAAAGACATGGGGACTGTTTAATATCTGAGGTGGGTGAGCAGTACAGGAAACACCGCTGTGTTCAGTTACTCAGTGATGAAATGGGCTCACCTTGGCAAAATCTGGTGGGGGGTTCTTCCCTCGGCACAGGTTGGACAGAGCCCACACTGCATTGCGAGTTGTTGTGAGACGGTTGGATTTAGCGAGCAACCTGCAGAGCAGAGGCCAGCTGTTAGCACAGGCCCGAGAGGGTGAGACAGACGCAGACAGACGGGAACACTTACTGCTGTAAGGACGGGAGGATGCCACAGTTGAGCACATAGTCTCTGCATTCAGCATTATCTCCTGCTATGTTCCCCAGCGCCCACACAGCCTGAAACACAACACAGCCGACATGCTTCAGCTACATCACACGCTGCAGTCCGACAGCGCTCAGCCCCGCCCCCGACACTCATCCAGTCTGCTGATGTGTGACACCTGCCAAAGACTGTGAGGCCACTTCATGCACATTTCTCTTTCACTGCTCTTTGTGAACCTATAAATGTGTGTGTGTGTGTGTGTGTGTGTGTGTGTGTGTGTGTGTGTGTGTGTGTGTGTGAGAAAACCACAGGAACAGGTGACTCTAATGACACTTACCTGTTCTTGGACATCCTCATACTCAGAGTTCAGCAGTTCAATGAAAATGGGAACAGCTCCTGTTTCAATCACAACCTTGGTGTGCAAGAAGGTCCCAGAGGCGATGTTGGTCAGTGCCCAGGCTGCTTCAAACTGTTACAGGCACACATGATGCACCACGGTTAGAAACAAACCATGCTGAGTCAACCTTTTGCTTTGTTTATGGAAAAAAAATGGCATTTAGCTGTACTGACTCTCGTACCTTCACACAGCTCTTGAAGCCCTTGAACCTCACATCTAATTTAGAATGACCACCTATCACACATGTCTTTGGCATGTGGGAGGAACCCACACAGGTACAGGGAGAACAAACTTCACACAAAGTCATTCTTTTATCTCACTCCATTTGGACTCTTTAACTATTGTAATTATAACTTCCTCAAAGGTCCATCTTCCACCTTCAGTCACCACATTTACCTACCTGTTAAATACAGAACTGATTTTAAACTTTATGACCATGAACCAAACCCCTGCCTGCGTTCTTCAGGTTGGACCCACAGCCCGACTGTGGAACGCGAACTGAGACGACCAAACTCAGGCTCTACCTTTGAATCACTCCAACAGACTTAAAATTAAAAGGTTTTTCACTCTCCTCTCCACTCTGCAGTCGCTATAGCAACTGGCCCCCACAGGTGAGCGGTGATGTCACCCTTTCTCTGTCGCAGTAAAGGTCGTTACACACCGGACGCGCTGCAAAACACGACACAAAATTCCGACTCTTTCGGGTGCGAACGTCTCGTGTAACCTACATACACGCCGGACGTGTTATCATTCAGCACTGCATCCTGGAGGCATGGCGGTTCACCGTGAAACAGGAAGCTGCTGTCGAGGGGCTTGGAAAGCTTAAAGTCACGAAACGGCACACACCTCCATCGTGACGTAGGCTTTGATGTTCTACGGCTCTTATGTGGCAATTGCATTTCACCTGTGGGTCTGAAATTTGGCAGCCTCGTGTCTCGAGAGCTGCAAAGACAGTCTCTTGGAGCCATCCCCTAAACCCAACAGGAAGTGGGCCATTCCCATTTTCAAGGGCACGTTTTGCACTTTTTAGGCGTTGTACTTTAACAAACTCCTCCGAGACATTTGATTGGCCAACACGATCTTTGGCGAGTTCAGTCTTAAGATGTTGATGACGCTGAAGTGCAGTGTTTTCATGAAAGGGTGCGTTCATGACGGCTCGCCGAAGTTGGAGCACACAGAATTGGATCTCGATGGTACACTGTCCACACACACTGCCAAATATTAGGTCACACGTATGGTGCCACCTAGTGGCAACAAAAAAAGCATGTTGATAATCATCCTCCCATGAGCATCAGATTTTCATTAGTGGTTCCAGGCGTGACATACAGCAGTGTGGGTATTCTCCACTGCCACCTATTGGACACAGAAGCTTTTCAGTAGCTACATTACACAACACCCAGCATTCCAGGCTCGAAACATCCATGTGACAGCATCACAGCCCTCACCTTCAACACGCCCGGGCTGCAGCACAGCTCGACTGGACATGCATCAAGGTGCCAGGGCCCGGGGCCCTCTCACCGCTGCTTGAGCTTTAATACCATTACTGCCGTGAAGCAACCGTGCTGCCCACTGCAACACCATGTCACCCACTCACTTTGTGATCAACCAATAGGCCAAGGTAAATAAGAAATTAAAACCTTGAGACAAAGTTACCTTTAGCAGGACTAATAACCATTTCTCTGAAAGTCATTCTGGAGCGTTCACACTTCATATGGTGAGTGTGTGAAGAAACACATCTGCTGCTATATGATAAAGTGCTGACACGTTCACTTTTTGATGTGTCCTGCTAATCACAGATTCATGTATTCAGCTCTGACCTGTAGTGTACAGTTTTCACTCCGCTTCAAAAACTCCACGAACCGAGTCACAACACCAGGAGTGGAAATGACCTCATCTATGGGCGGGTTGGGCTCTGCACAAAGAACAAGAACAACACTTCTGAGTATGAACCTGTTAGACAACAGCAGACATTTCAAAGACAGATGCTTCAGCTCAGCTAATGTGCAGAAAGAGGTCAGAACATTTGTGTTGTGCAGAAAAATACCTCGAATATCAGCATTTCTTTTGTAGCTCAGGTTTAAATAACTTGGTAAAAATGCTGAACTTCAAACAGAGCTTCCAAAGCTGATACTCTCTCTATTGTGCAGGTCAGTACCAGTGTGGTACAACAGATCCTTCAATAGAGCAGTGGGAAGTAAAGGAAACCTTTTCTATTTTTTTTACATGGGCATTTACTTCCATGTTTTCGGGTCCAAATTATCAATGAGTCCAAAAATGTTTCGAATCTTTGTAACAACTGCAAAATGACTTCAATCCCACAGCCCGGCCCAGTGAAAATGTCTGCCACTCAGAATGCTACTGTAATAGTAACATCATAGAAAGGATCCATGTTCAGTTGTCAGACAGCCATCAGTGTGTGTGCAGCCGGACCCAATCTGCACAGTTTTAATAAACCAACTACAAAAAATGATTTTTTACTTAAACTTCAGAGAACGTTTCCAAATATGCTGCAAACACAAACCTTTGGAAAGCAATTTCCTGAACTTCTGTGTAGCAATGAGCTGTTGGTCTGGGTCTTCTGAGAAGATCATCTGAATCATATCAGGTGTTATGACTCCATCCTGCACAAATCCAGATCAGAGACTTCAGTCGAGCATCCTTACAGGGAAAAAGGGAGCTCAAGCACATCAGTTTGATGGCAGTACTCGGGCTTTAAATAGCAGGCAACACTTACACCTGTGATGGGCACGGTGGAGCTAATGTCTGGGTCCTGGATGGGACATTCCAGCATTGATTCATCAGCTGAAGGTACGCACACATTTCTCCTCTTGAACAACTGTGGTCATGCAGACAAGAGCAGAGTCAGAAACATGTATAGGGTTCAGCTGTCATTGAGGCAGACTGCTGGACACATGTGACATCAGTCATACTACTGTACCACCTTTCTACTACACAAATAAAAGACCCAAATGTTCCTGTTAGGTTCTCCAGGATGTCCAGGGGTGGTGGAAAAGCAACCATAAAAATGTGCAGAGAAGGAGGAAGAATTAGGACCAAAATAAAGGGTTCAAACTAAAAAACACACAGGTCACCATCACCATCAAAAATCAAAACAAAACCAGCATAAATCAAAAGGCAAACTATAAAACACAGTCCTCTCCACAGAGCAGGAGTCAGCCTCATGCACATAGCTCACACTTTAATGGGAATGGTTTCTGGTATTTAGCAGTCGTCTCACTGAACTTAAGTACTCCTTCATTGCTGAGTGGAGTCAGCTGCTAAGGGTGGTACCCAAGGGCGAAACTCACACCCTCACAGGTAAGCCACAGCAGGCCCCGATAACATAAATTCCATTCCACACACTGAATGATACTAAAGACGATTTAAATCAAGGCACTCGGGTGAGGCGGTGCTCACCTGTTCCTCTCGTTTCTGTTTGCGTAGCTGGATCCCCTCCTCTTCTCTCCTCCGACGCATCTCCTGAGGATTCAGTGCTTTGTTCTTATAGCTCTTCATCCTGTAGTTGTCTTTGCCTGGACTCGCCATTGCCTCTGCAGGGTTACACGGACTGGCTGGTTAGAACACGTACTCATCAAATGTTGAGAATTTAGAACATTTTAGCTTACAAGGCAAACCTGACATCGACAGGCAGAATGCACATGCTGGTTTTTAAACAGCTACAAACCCCAGTTGTCTTACACAGGCTGATACTAACTATCAGATTACTTATTTGCAACAGAATCAATACCACGAGTGCTGTCTTCACTATTTCACACAGCCCCTCCTCTGACAGATGATGTCACTGAGGAATCTGAAGAGGTTAGTAAAGCTCCTGTTTCAAAAACACTTCAGTACTGAACAGTTATAATTATTAAGCTATTAAACACATTAAACTAGACAATACTTTTGTTTTTTAACGAACAAAAAAGATCATTACTCTGACAGTTATCAGATAAAGGACTGATGAGTGGAAACAAAATATAAAGAAATGAGGGGTGGCTCAAGAGTTTTGCACAGTAGTGTATGTATCCACACACACACACCTTACAGTTACTGTAATGATTTATATATAGTGTCACTGATGCTTGTATTTTTTCCTAATCTCTGACCCCCACCGTCCCCACCCCAAATTCCTCTGAATGGAATATTTACCTGGACATCAATATCATGTTTTATAGTGAATCATCGTTACAATCTTATTAGCGAGTAATGACTAATCAGTTTGTGTAATTACCACAATATAGCAGAACAAGCCAGAGTTCTTCATACAAGATGAAAATTCAAAGGAAAAACTCGAGCAGAGTTTAGGTCCCTGAGGCTCCTCTGTGGGGGCCATTCACTGGCATGGTTAGCCTCAGAGGGTCACTGCCACCCAACACAAAGTTAGTCTACCTGATCATCTTCAGCCTATGAAGAAAACATTTCTATCTTAATGGAAGGGGTCCATACAGCACAGCGGCTCACTGAACTGTTTGATATATATCATATTATAGCCAGAGGTCACCTCGGCTAATTTCAGAACACTTTCCAAAACGTTGGGACACCAAACTGTTAATAACTTACCAATGTCAAACCAATATTTATTCACAACAGAGCATAGAAACATATCAAATGTGCAAACAGAGAAAATGTAAGATTTTAAGAAACTTATTAACTCATTTTGAATTTGATAGCAACACCACATCTCAAACATCGGGACAAGAGGCGGTACGAAAAAGAGACAGCTGACTGCAACTGGAAACATGACTGGCATAAAAGAATCATCTCAAAAAGGCACTTTCTCAGAAGAAATCATTCACCATCTGCAAACAAACTGCATCTACAATAATGGAACAATTTCAAAACAGCAGAGACTCTGAATATCATCATCTACAGTACATAACGGGGCGGCTGTAGCTCAGGAGGTAGAGCAGGTCACCTACTCAACCTACAGGTTGGTGGTTTGATCCCTGGCTGCTCCAGTCTGCATGCCAAAGTATCCTTGTGCAAGATACTGAACCCCGAGTTGCACTTAGTGCTTGTATGAATGTGCATGAATATGAGTGCTCAAAGTAGAGTAGAAAACTATATAAGAGCCAGTCTATTTACCATTCACCATAATATCATCAAAAGAATGTGGATTGCTGTGTGCATGCCATCCCATGATCTTCAGCACTGCATTAAACACAAGCATGATGGAAATTCCCACACGATCAGGAACAGTTCCAGATATCATTGTCTGAACACAGTTTGCAGTGCAGCTTAAACTCTATCACACAAAAAAGAAAAACACGTGAACATGATCCAAAAACTTCTCTGGGCCAAAGTTCATGTAAAATGTACTACATGAAAACTACGACTCTGGAATGGCTTACAAGACCATCAGCAAGAAGCTTGGTGAGAAGGTGACAGCTGCTGGAGTGATTAATTGGAAACGGAAGAAACATAAATGACCATCAATCTCCCTCAGTCTGGAGCTCCATGGGATGAGCATGATCATGAAAACGGTGGTGGATCAGCTCAAAGTGTGTACAAACAAAAACTAGCAATCCATTCTAAAAACTAATTAAACTACCTGAATTAGAGGAAAAAAGTTACAACGAAAAAAAACTAAACTATAATGTAAATCCAAAACTATAACAACATTTTTTTCCCAGGGAAGGCCTTGGTTAGTTCAGCGAGACGACGCTAAACCGCATACTGCACCTATTACAACACGCAGGGTTCTAGCCAGCGGTTAATCACTCAGAGCTAAGGTCGCACCGGGCTGAGAATTTCACTGGTTCACTATTGGAACTGTTCACTAATACCACAAATAGCAATTGGCTGTTCGATACCCACGGCAACCCCTCCCCCCGCAGTCGTCCAATACTCCGATACCGCCAGGCTGTGATCTTTTTCTGCCCCGATCCCAGGAATGGCTTCATAATAGCAGAATCCGGGTCCTGAACTGGCCCGCTTGTCGTCCTGACCTTTCATTAACTGAGAACATTTGGAACATCATGATATACAACAAAGCAGACCCAGGACTGTAACTCCTATCAAATAAGGATGGAACGACACTCCTCTCCCACAGGTCCAGCAGCCGGTCTCCTCGGTTCCCAGATGTTTACAGACTGTTGTTAAAAGCAGGAGGAATGCTACACAGTGGTAAACATGGCCCCGTCCCTTGATACATGCTGCTGCCATCAAATTCAAAATGAGCTAATATCTTTCTCAAAATCGTACATTTTCTAAGAATTTTGACATGTGTGACCATGCAGCCTACAAAAGTCCCAGAATGAGACTATAAAGTAGCATTCAAGAACAACAAGTCATTCACAATGGTCACTTTGTATGGTTCTCTGCAAGAAATACAGACCTTAGGCAACACTCGCCACCACCAGTATGAAAACAAAATGTTTCCTCACTTTCATTTCATATACCACCGCATTTGTACACTCCCACACAAATTGGATTCTAAGGGATTCATATTGTGTATGAAACTGTTGCCTCAAGGGATGCTAGGGTGTTCCCAACACACCTACTTTTTGCAGCTGCAGTCATGTGGTCAGCATGCTGTTAAAACCCTTTATTTGGACTTTATTTCAAACTGAGAGTACTGTTATTTAAAAATAGCAAACAATACTTACAAACTCAATCTAATTAAAGCTTTCACAGAATGCAATAAGCAGAATAAAAATCCAGTGGATTACTTTAGCTACAAAATCCAGCATGGCAGAAACAGTTGCCCAAGTCTCACAGGACATGTAAAAAACGGGCATCAATTCAATTCAGTTTTATTTATACAGCGCCAAAATCACAACAGTCGCCTCAAGGCGCTTCACATCACTGCAGCAAGTCCACAGTAAAATGACTCACATGCTCACAAGTCTTTTTTTTTTTAACAATTGCTTTAAGATGGACCCAAGTTTGGATCTACACCAAGTTTAGATTTCTCTAATTTATATGGATTATTAACCCGCGAGCCAGAGACGACAGGCAGGAAACTAGAGAGTACTTTAGGTCACAGCAATTGCCACCTTTAATGGGAGTTCGCTTACTCAACATTTTAAAGAGAATGGTGAAAATACAGACGTCAACACATGATGCGACAATTGTCCCCATCCTTTCAATTAATCTGAGGAGATATTAGTGATGTAAACAATGACAGCTATCGCTACTCCTAAACTACTATATGTAGAGCATTTCTTTATTAAGCACTTGGACACACGAGCTGTTTTCCCGGTCAGGAAGGAGGTCATGCTGAACTCCTGTCCAAAAAAACTAGTTAGGCTTGCGAGCTACTGCTGCACTCCTCGAGGTTTATGCACACATTTAACAGAAAATACGAACACTGAACACACGTGTTATTCGAACCTGTAGCACACCGATTTACATGGCTCGCAGGACCTAACCTCACTCCATGCAACACAACAAAAAGGATTTGGGCTACGTTATTCCTGGTTAGTCCGTAAATGAGCTACCCGGCTAGCTCGGAAGCTAATGCTACCTTGTGGCCAATATCTCCGCTGTAATTTCAGTGCCGTGATTTTAATAACACTAACCTTAACACATGCCCCTCTCCCCGATTCTTATGCAGTGAAGCGCTAATATACCTGAAAACACGCGCGGCCGTGTGACACCTACAACTTCTTTTACTCCTTCTATTTCTTAGTCCAAAATGGCGTCCGACTAAAACTTTCCCAGCAAACCCCGCGCGTCAACAACGCCTCACGCCGCTTCCGCCCACGGACGGTGTACTCATACTACGGAAAGCCGAAAGGCCCAAATATCGCACTTTTTCCAGAACGAGCCAAATATCGGCACTTTTCCAACCGTCTGTTAAAGAAATTATGTAAATATCGCTATTAGTCAAAGAAGGACGCCTGATTAAAAAAATAAAACAAAACGAAAAACACCAAAACGGCGTATTTTACGTCACGGAGTAGCGTTTTGAAAGCCTCCTTACGAGCAGAAAAAAAAAAACACAGCATTCTATTTATCTATCAAAAACAGTACAGTGTACACGTGTCCCATTTCATTTACCACACAGGACCCATTCACGTGTTAATGAAGTAACTGTTACTGCGCCATGTGTGTAAATGCTCGCATTGCTCTTGTTTTTTGTTTTCTGTAGGCTGTGTGAGGCTGCAGGTGAGATTCAGACATTAACCGGACACACTAACAAGTCCTAATAATACTTGGACTTTGAATATGGTATGCATGGTTCCCACAGCTGCTGTGTGTGCACCATAGTATATAGTTAACGAAAACAAACGAAATAACGAAAAATAAAAATAAATAAAAACAATAATTAAAAGGAAAAAATGATAACTAACTCAAACTGAATTGTGTTTACAAAAATAACTAAAATGAACTGAAATTATAGATAAAATGACCTTCGTTTTCATGTTTGTCAGTTTGTTTAAAAGCCTTGTGGATTAATATGAAATCGTTTTTTCGGCTCTAGCAGTTCTAGCTGGGAGCGCCATCACACCTCAGTGTGTGTGTGTGTGTGTGTGTGTGTGTGTGCGCGCGCTCCCCGCGCCATTCTGCAAAAATAATGGCAGCAGTATTTCTTTCTTTCTTTGAGTATGATTGTGAGACAGAAGCGAGTGTCTCGTTGTGGATGATGGCACCATGTGTGGAACACTTCTCAGGGGAAAAAACACCAACATCAAAGTCCACCTGAACTTCATCTAGCGCCTTTCTGCAAAGTTCTAACAATCCTAGGGGCCATATCAGGGCCCTGATTGTTTTAGCCATTGCCAAAAAAATAAATAAATAAATTAAAAAAAAATCCAGGATTGGTAAAGGGTTAAGCTGTCTTTGGTCCTCTACCTGAGACGCCATTCTAGTCCTGTCTCAGACCAGCTTATGCCAAGTCCGCGATCCAAAGCCACAAAACACTCAGTATGTTTGTAATAGTTTAAATCAGGGATCCTCAAGTCCAGGCCTCGAGGCCCTGTGTCCTGCAGGTTTTAGATGTGTCCCTGATCCAACACACCTGAATCAAATGACTGAATTACCTCCTCAGTATGCAGTCAAGTTCTCCAGAGTCCTGCTAACGACTCTTTTTGCCATGTGAAACAAAATGCAGATATAGGTAGACTGTAAGTCATAATCATGAGGCATAAACAGGATTCTATCCAGCTTTGTTGGCATTTTTTCATAATTTGGTCATTTTATTATGAAATTTTTATTCCGGAAGTCGTGAAAGCTGGAGGCGCGGTTTAACTGCGGCGCAATGAATGCTGTAGTTTGGGAGCCGGTGAAAGGAAAGGAAAGGGTCTTCGCTTCATCCCTTTGAACGCTGCGTTCGTTCACCTCACCGTAAGTAGGCCCGCAGTTCTTCACCGTACACACCGAGAGCGCCCAAACGCTGCTGCGCTGTCAAAATGTGAGCGGTTACTCAGTGGCTCATTATGAAAGTGGAACCATTCGAAAGCTCCTGAAAAGACATTTTCAATGACACCGAGATCAACTTCATAGGACAATAAATAAGGAAGTTATCACATTTTAAATTAAGCCAGAAGTGCACTTTCTTCGGCTGCTAGTTACACTGGTAAACAGCAGACAGTACGATTCAAATGTCTCCTTTCTTGTTCAGTTTTAATGATTCCGCTACCACCGGAAAGCTTATTATGCGCTTATTTGATTATATTAAGCAAATTCCAACATATAATAGTTTAAATTAAAAGATAACTGATTGAAAACATAAAATACATGGCGAAGAACAGAAACGGATTGACCAATCAGAGAACACTATTTCGCTCACGTGACCACACACCGCTTAATTGCCAGCTGTCATTTCGCGTTAAAGAAAACAAACTTCGCGTTATCACATTTTAATGAGATTAGGCAGTTAGGAACACATTAAAGTAACGCCTTGTTCACCTGTAAAGGTGTCATATACAAAGCGCTGAATGCGAGCCAGATTTTCAAGTCGAGCGTAAAACACAGAAAGAAGTAATCAAAGACATTTCCACCAATCGAAAACGAGACGAAAGTAGAGGAACTCCTCTGTCATAGCAGGGGACCTCCGGAAAGCCCGGCATATCTACAGAGAAATAAACAAAACAATAACAAACAAAAATCAATGAGTCCTACCACAAAATATAACAACTTTATTCCAGTCATTACATGAAAAACTTTGTTATGGATAATCAGACCTGGTTTTGCAGGAGTGTGTTTGTTCACCTGGCACAATATTTGTATTTCAGTGCAGAAGAGTTGGTTTATTATGGAAAAAATCATGATCACGATTATTTTAACAGGAATACTCGCTGACTTTGTAAACACCAGCGAGGTTCCTGGCAAAAGGGGGAAAATGAGACTAACCGGCTGGTCTCAGACTAACACACTCAGATACAGAGCTCCACTTTAGGACAGGTTCATGGACAGTGTTAAAAGTGTCTAAACAAAGGAGTGTGGATTGATTAATGTAGGTACAGTAATGCAGAGTCATACCTGTCATTGTAAATATATGCCCTTCATAAATCCTGTTGACTGTGGTGGAAAAAATAAGCTCTGAAACCAAACTGATGAATACGGCGTGGACAGTCCTCACATATAAAGGAGCTGTTATTATCTGTTAGCTGTGGGGACTTCCACCAGCATGCAGCATCATAATAACCTGCATCGCGACCTTGGACACAGCTTACATTGGAGTTATTTTCTCATCTTTGAGCCAGAAAATTACAATTACACACCCAACGGGTACACGGAGGTTATTAGCTTCACAAAGCTTCATTTGGTAGTATTGGTATGGCTCAATAGGTTTCTTATTTAAGAAACCCTCTTGCAGCGTACTGCAAATACAAGTATCTGTTAAAATGTGGCTCCCTGCGTGCTCCTGACCAGGGTCATGCTACAGACAATGCTGAGGTGACCGGAGAGATGTTTGTGTGAGGAACTCCCGGAGCACACGGTCAGGCACCAAGAACCATGTTCAAAGACACTTAACCCTCCCCCCCCCTTCTGAAGCTGAGGGTGAACTTCAGCAGGTTGTCCTGACCATGCTCACGCGCCTCAACGTGTTGAGTTGCTGCCACGTAATTGGCTGATAGCTGCATTAACGAGCAGTTAACAGGTGTACCTTATAAAGTGCCTGATGAGTGTGTGTATGTCATCAGCAAATGTCAGCTGATCTGTGAGGCGTGATAACAAGCTTTCCCGCTGACCCCCTGCAGGCAGCAGCCGCCATGCTGACATGTGAAATCTGTGGGGAGGAGATGTTGCTGGAGGAGGACATGAAGACACACCTCCTTCTCAATCACCTGGAGAATGACATGCGCTGCCCGCTCTGTTGCTTGTCTGGAGTTTCCTTTGATGAACTCTGTTTCCACATCACATGTGCACACCCAGAGGAAGGTCACAGAGAGCAGGGCCCAGCTCGCCCTACATCCAGGACAGGCTGCTCTGCAGCAGACTCTGCTGCAGGAGGGACTTCCCAGACCTCTCAGTCATGCTCAGCTGGATACAGCTGTGACAGAATAGCCAACAGTGTCCTGACAGACTCGGTGCAGTCTATACACAACACCACGCCAGGCGCTGCATGTTCATCTCCCAGGACGCCTGCATCTATGGTGAAAACACAGGAGCTGGTCAGATGTGATGAGAACGCAGTGAAGGAGCTGCCTCTTTCAAGAAAAGGTGACGCTTTCTCCAATCCTGTCTGAAACTTTGAAGGCAGCATCAAATTGAATTGTCTTGCATTGTTTCCAGAGAGGCTTTTCTCCTGCCCCATGTGCAGCCTGGTCTGCAGCAGCGGTTCCATCCTGCAGGAGCACGTAGAGCTGCATCTGCAGGATCAGTGCTCAGCTGAAGGTAACAGATCTGCTTCTTGTGCTGCCCTTAATTAATTTAAACCTTTATGTTACCAGGTAAAACGTTCTCATTTACAAACATGCTCGTACTCAGTTTGTCTGACTTTTTAATCTGGTTTAAGTTCAGCTACAATAATCATGGTGGGAGACTCTTAAAACACAGAACACAGCTCCTGCAGACATCACTGCATAGTCACAATATACTGTCCCAATCGTTCCATAACATCTGAATTTGAAGAAGGTAGACTCCTCCCTGTGACAGGAAGGCGATCCATTTCTTTCACTCATGTAAAAAAGCATCTCCCTGAGCCCACGCTGAGAAAGTCATCCTCACAGTGTCCATCCACAGTTTAAGACCTGGAGGCCACTGTTGTGATTTGGAGCTATATGAATTGAATTGAGGGTCAGGTTTATACCAGTTCTTTGTGATAGCTTCTTAACATCATCCTCCTCCTCAGCTACTGCCAGGTACAGCACCACTGCTAGCATCTTATAACCTAGCACCTTTCTTCAGTGAGACACATTCTCCAAAGATTCCTTCATTTTACTGCATGTCTACAATGCGTGGGAGTAGCTGGCAGTCATGTGACCACGCTGTCTCCAGCATTGCTGCTGTGACCAAGATTGCTTCCTTTAGCTGTGAGGTGGAACTAAAAACCAAATTAAATTTTTCCAGCTAAATTCTCTGTTTCCTTCAACTTGCTGCTGTCATCAGCATAGAATGACCTCATCAGCTGTCTCTGCGCTTAATTTCTTTCCCATTTTGTTTGATTACGGTTCTGTTTCTGAAGGCCTTGGTATCATTTACCCATTAATCTGTTGATATGCTTCAGTCAGAAGCATTTCCTTCTTGAGAGAATTCATCACCTTTTTTTGCTTGTAAAAATCTGAAGTCTTTATTTTTGAATTCCCTCTTCAGTTCTTCAGAACTCTGAAACGTGTTGCCTGGGTTAATGTGCACGGTGCTGTTAGACCTTTATCCCACCACTCCCTGAAACAGATATCACGCATTCTTGGTGTGACTTTAGGACCCAGGGCAGGCCAGCTGAATGCCCCGCTCCATATTATGCACACTTGCAGACACCAGGGCTTTCACCAAGCTTTCCTCTCGCCGTGGTCTTGTTGAAGTGCCAGTGGTAAATGGACTTTTCTACTCGATTTGAGCACTCAAATCATTTCTCACTATACGTCTCAGTCACCCACACACACGCTTTCTCTTTGCTTAGGCATGGAGGAAACCCCGGGATGGTTTAAAAGTACTTCAACATGCTGACTCAGTGTAAAACTGACCTGCTGGAAAAGCTTTTCACTGAGCTGTAACAAAATAATTGCGATGCTGCCATCACCTTGTTTCACTGCGGGAATGATGATGATAATGAAATCATTTTAATTTCCTGGTTTTGTGTGTCTTCAGACCAGAATTCTCCTGCTAATGATCTAAGAGCCGTTCAGCTCCACCAAGCTGTCACGTGCCCTTTTTTTCTCCCACTTTCACAAAGCAGCTCCCAACCTTCCTCCTAATGACGCCTCACCTTGATGAAGGCCCTGTGGTTCCTTTGCACAGTTTGGCCGGTCAGTGTGTTTTAGTCAGGCATTTCTTTGGACTACACTGCTCAGCTTATTATTATACACTTTTCCAAACTACAAACTGAAACTACTGCAGGTTGAACAAACTATTTCGGTTCAGGTCAGACTCCAGTATGAGAGGGTAAGGACACACTGCTTCAGTATTAATTGTACCAAAGCTTTTTAAGAACATGGCAGCTAGGCTCCCTGAGCCCTCAGTAACATCACAGCAGATCAGCTGATCAACAAAAAAGCCTCTTTGTCTCATGTAACCATTTTAGGCCTGAAGAGCTTCCAGTGGAATTTTCATCTTAGGGAAAAATGCTGTAGACTAACTTTAAGGACGTCTCCAGGTAGATCAGGGAGGAGCCTTTGTAGCATGTCTGTCTCTGAAGTGTATTTGTATCCATTTGTATCTGTTGTGCAGGAGCGAGGAGGTTTGAGTGCCCCGTGTGCTCTGTGGTTTGCAGTGACAGCTTTTCTCTTCAAGAACATGTAGAGCTGCATTTACACCAACCTGTGAACAGTGCAGGTACTTTACTGTATAAAATGAGCTCTCTCATATTTCCAGAGCATTTTTCTTCAGTCTCCTCCACTCTCAGCTTGAAGCTCCTAAACCTTGGTTTCCCTCTGATGCTGCAGGAAGCCCTGCCTCAGACCTGAAGCTGGCCAGACAGCTCCAGCAGGAGGAGGAGCACAGGAGGAGGCGGGAAGAGGCCCTGCGGGAGAGGGAGGAGTTCAGGAAGCTGCAGGTTTGAATTGTACACCTAGTTAAACCTGCTGTATCATTCATGGGCTTACAGTGAATGCTCCTGCTCTGCCATTTCTGCTAACCTTTCAGAGGCAGTTTGGTTTGGATGGCAGAGGGGGCTACCGCAGGCAGGCGGAGAGGACCATGGAGAGGGCTGTGAACAGGGGCGTCCTGGCTCCTGCGGAGTTTCACAGGAGGAGGGCTGAAATGATGGAGTCTCTGGCTTCTGGCACTGATGACGGCAGAACCAGAACTCAGGGTATGGAACCACAACTCCACAAAAGCTGCACTGACCCATTCAGAGGACTGCAGGAGGTTCTGTCTGTGCCGTTGAATGCAGTTAGTTGTGCAGTATGAACAGATGGACCGTGGATAGCGAGTCCTTGTGCAGAGTTAAACACGTACCGATTGGTAGAACTGTTCTTCCTGCAGCTGCTAACCAGTGCTTTTGTCTCCTCGCCCATCTTCATACAAACCACCTCCTTATTAGTTCAGGCAGCACTATTTCTTCTTCTTTGCCCAGTCGGATCCAGTTTTTCCTGCACTCGCTTTAATCCCACTGCGCATGGTTTCTGTGGTGGAAGGTGACAGTGACTCTGGTGTAACTCCTCTGGTTATATACCACACTGCCAGCTGCCATAGGTGCAGAAACACCTGGTTTACATATGCAAATGAGTCCACCTGAAATTCCCCGACCCGTGGCTTCTGTCCCTCAGTATGACCCAAACCGTGGAGTTTTGTACCCTTACCCGGGCATCACCGTGTTGCTGTGTGGGTCTGTTTAGCGTACACAGCAACATGACCGAGCTGTGGCAGCTGTCTGCGGGTGGTGCTCTGAAGCTTTACAGTGATTGTATGTCACCATCAATTCCATAAATACTGATATTCTGAAACACTACTGCTTAACAGCTGCTGCTGAAAATGAACTGAACTGACCTTGGTGTGTGTGTGTGTGTGTGTGTGTGTGTGCGCAGGTGTGATCGGAGCACTGTATAACTACTATCAGGCTGAGGGCAGAGGCGTAGCTCACGTGTGGCTGAGTGCTGACACCGATCACTACTGCTCCTCAGCGGGGGACCGAGGCTGGGGCTGTGGATACAGGAACTTCCAGATGCTGCTCTCCGCCCTGCAGAGAATAGACTCGTACTACTTCCTGCAAGGTGACCCTGCATTCTGCAATACTCCACAGACCTTTGGGGCAACTTAGAAACGGACTAGTTACACATTTGTTTCACTTGAAGTGACATTAAATTGATGATTGCAGTAATCAGTGACTGATGAAATAAAGCTTATGCATGCAGGCTTTTCCAAGTACAAGAAGTTCACTTGTATCTGAATGTAGAAGCTGGAAATGAAGCTTAAAAGGAAGAAGTGTGAAACTCATGGGGGTGCTGCTGTTCTGTCACAATAACACATGTCCTGGTCCTGCATAAATGAGCTCTGACCCGAGGTGGGAGACCTCGGGTCATCGGTTGGCACCATCAGCTGATGGTTTCTCAGAGAAACAGTCCCATCATCATCATCATCATCATCAGTGAAGAAGGTCCTGAGGGCCGTATTTGATATCTGCTGATAAAGGGAGAGATTAAGATTGGACAGGGAGATGGAGTAAAAAGGTTCTGATGTCAATTTGATCAGGAAATGGACCGCTTCCTATCTAATGCTTTTGTACTCAGCATGAGCTCTCACAGCACTCTGTGCAGCATGTCTCACCCACCCATTTGCTTTCTAACATCCTCACACAGTCTAATGGGTTGAGAGCAGCTCTGGTTCGATATCTTGCCGAAGGAGACTGGAGCAGCCAGGGACTGATGCCTTTTTTTGATGCCAGCAGATTTTGGGACGGGCTAGTTTCTGTTTCAACATCTGATATGTTTTAATGTTAAATACATTTGATCAGGCCCTAAATAATTTGCATGTTGCATTTAGTTTTTATTGATAATAGAAATGTATTTAATGTTTCTGCTGCTCCGGTCCTGTTTACTAGAGCGGCCGGTGCCGAGTATCCCTCAGCTGCAGAGTCTGATAGAGGAGGCTTGGAAAGAAGGACTAGATCCACAAGGTGCGTCCCACTTCAACCGGCAGCTTCAGAGAACCCGGGCCTGGATCGGAGCCACAGAGATCTACGCCCTCCTCACTTCCCTGGGAATCAGGTGAGCCGGGCTGAAACATGCAGCACGACACCGAGACAGTCACTGTATACTGTGTATACTGTGTATACTGTGTATACTGTGTATACTGTGTGTACTGTGTATACTCACAATCACAATACAGCTTTGTTGCGTTTACTCTGAAGGTGAATGCTAT
This sequence comes from Cichlasoma orientale, assembly GCA_034780415.1. Lineage (NCBI taxonomy): Eukaryota > Metazoa > Chordata > Actinopteri > Cichliformes > Cichlidae > Cichlasoma > Cichlasoma orientale. The sequence continues at coordinate 194,858 of JAVDPK010001765.1, read as the reverse complement.
TCATGTGTGTGTGTGTGTGTGCAAGCAAATACAGCTTTACTATAAATGTGTTGGACATTTGAGAGGTGAATTCCATATCCCTGGAAGATATGAGCTTACATTAAAGAGAGAGAGAGACTGGTGCAGAATCTTATCATTACAAAACAGAAGAAGCTGACTGATGCACAGTGGAAAAGGACATCTGAAGCCCAGGTAATCTCCTGGGTCTGCACCCGGGCCTCCTCCCTGTCGGACGCGCCCGGAGCGCCTCACCCAGGAGGCCTCCTGGTCAGAACCACCTCAACTGGCTCCTTTTGATGTGGAGGAGCAGCAGCTCTACTCTGCCCCTCAGCAGCTTTATGATTTCCTACAAAACCATAAACAATAAGGCACTCTCTGATGGAGCTCTTGGTGGACTGATGGAGCTCTTGGTGGACTGATGGAGCTCTTGGTGGACTGATGGAGTGTTTGGTGGACTCTGTGGTACTGATATGCTCTGGGAGTAAACTCTTCAGGAACACCGAAACAAGACAAATCAAGGACGTTGTGGGAAATCTGGAGCTTCAGTTGAAAGTAAATGTGACAGTTTTGACCCTTGATCCTGGCTCTGGACGAGAGCTGTGATGTGTGTGTCACAGCCCAGTTACTGATCTTTGTGTGTGGGATAACGAGAGTCTGAAGTTAGAAGCTGGGGCTCGATTAAAGGAATATGACACGGAGCAACTGCTAAAATATCAGCCTATAGGAGGCGCTGCACGATAGTTACTGAAACGAAGCCAGGACTGACACTGGTGTCTTTGCATACACCAGGGTGTGTGGTGTAAGTCGGTGCTAAAAATGAACCATGTTGTAACTAAAACGGGTAACTTCATGAGGCAGGAGCACTGAATCACACAGCCTGTTGCAGCTTGTAGCCCGGGCTGCCATGTTTGTGGTAGCCCGGGCAACAAGCTGAAGAGCACCTGAAGAAAGGCGGGGATAATCCAGAGCTCTCAGCCGAGGAGCAGATCAGCAGGTGTCAGCGATGGTCGTAGCAGGGACCTTTCAGAGGGTGTTTCAGTACTTGGGGTCCAGGTTTCCAGCTTAGCCGTGATCTTCTCTTTAGGGCAGCTGCTCTGGTACTGAATGTACCAGTTGTTACTGGGCTTCAGTGACCCGTGGGTTCTGTACTGCAGTTATAGGTTAACTGCAGTGACCCGTTACTCCTCTAGCTGTACAATAAGAAGTTTGCTAACAGCTAATGTTGTTTTGTGGCCTTCTAACCTCTGAACTGAGGTTATCAGTTAATCTGCTGACCTAATTGTTTGTAAGGTGTTATCACAATAAGATTTCTGGATCATTGTTGCTGACAGCTTTAAACCTGCTTCATAGATCCTACAAAGGTCTGAGTCAGTGACACTTCACACAGAGTAAACTTGTACTGATTGTGCTTTCAGCGCCGGCATCATTGACTTCCACGTGCCAACGGGCCCTGGTGATACCCACCCCCGGCTCTTTGACTGGGTAAAGCAGTACTTCAGTCAGTCCAGCAGGGGCAGCAGACTTCCATCTCGACTCATCCAGACCACCCTGCCCCCGCTTTACCTGCAGCACGAAGGTAAAGAGCACCTCCACCTTTGATGTATGTGCTGTGACCTGAGCAGAGGTTTCCACTCTCTGCATTATAATGTTATGATGGAGCCTTTCAGTCTGACTAGTTTTCACCTGTTTCCTGATTACAACAGTCCCCTCAGCCAATAAGAGCTTTGGCACAGTTTTTACTTTGAGTGAACATAACTGCAGAGCGTCCTCTGTGAGCTTACTGAGGTCGGCAGCTGCAGCTTCTTTTTCTGAAAGAGCAGAGCCGAGCTCCCATTCAAGGTCATCTCCAGGACTGTGTTGTCGGGCGTCTTTTGCCCCTGGTAGGGTCTCCCAAGGCATACTGGTCCTGTGTGAGCTTCAGAACTGATTTTAAGATGTTGTTTAAGTCATTAAATGGGTTAGCAACCGCTTACCTTTCTCATTTTCAGACTATGCACCTTCCCAAAAGAGATCTACTTCCCAGGTGCATCTAGCCGTGCTCAGAAGCAGATTAAAGTATCCCGCCTTTGCTGTAGCTGCTCCTAAACTTTGGAACAACCTGCCCCTTCTAGTTAGGACCTCACTAACACTCAATCTTAAACTAACTTTTATTCTTTAGCATTTAAACCAGACTGAGTGACCTTCTGTTTTACTTCTGTTTATCTGTGTTTTTATTGAGTTTTATTTAAGTTGTACAGGACATGAGTCAGCATTTGTTTTTAAACACGCTTATAAATAAACTGACTTGACTCACTTTCAGAATCAGAAAAACTTTATTGTCCATTGCAGAGCAGTGGAAGTGTATTCACCACACAGCAAGATCAGAACACTATTAAAAAAATTCATTGAGTTATTAATAATGTTAACAGCAGCTGAGATAAATGATTCCTAATGATATCAGACCCTGCTGCAGGGACCCTGGAGCTGTCATCAATAAGAGTGACGAGTGTGTCCACCTGTCGATGATCTGCTGTTAGAATCAGAGCCATGTCATCTGCATATTTGAGGAGTGTCATATTATCCATATGTTATATTGTTTGTGTAAACAGAATAAAACAGGATCTAAAGCACAGCCCTGTGGAGCCCTGTGTTTACAGCAATGTCGGTGGATTTGTTACATTAACTGTTACATGTTGTGGGCCGTCCTGTAAAAACCCTCTGATCCATTTAACCGGTGCTGAGTTGATTGGTACTTCAGTGAGACAGTTAAGCAGTGTTTACACTGACTGTGTTAAAAGCAGAGGAGAAGTCCATAAATAAAATCCTAGTGCATGAGTGAGGGGGGGGGGGCAGATTTGTGGTTACAGTGTCGGAGTTTTAATCAAGCATCTTCAACCCCGCGTTTATCTCTGTCAGCAAACTGGAGTGGCTCCATTTTTGTCTGCAATCGATGATGTTGATGATGTCACACACCGCCAGGCCGGGGCTGCTAGATTATAGTCTCTCGATGGTGGTTGTGAGTTGTCAAATCTGCTACAGAATATGTTCAGCTGCTCCACAAATGAGCTCAGATCAGAGCAGATAATCTGAGCTGGCCTCTGGTTTCTCCCATCATGATGTGCCCATCTTACACTTCCTGTTGGAATCTTTGCCTCCACTTTGTTCTCAGAGTGGATTTTGACCAGCTTTGCCTTCCATCTGAAATCATTTACCTTTTGTTTGTCACCACTTTCTGCCAATTTCTTGTTTTTTAGGCATATCTTCAGGTCCTTTGTGACCCAGGGCTTATTGTTTGGGTACAACTTAACCTGCTTAGATGGAGTGACAGAATCAGTACAAAAGGTCAGGTAGGAAGAAACTGAGTCAGCAAGTTCAGATCAGATCAGTCACTGAAAAACACATTCCAATCAGTCAGTGCTGCGCAACCTCTGTGTTTCCCGATCCACTCTCTGTCCCATATTTTGATGGTTCTTGTCTGCATTTTGTTTGTTTTGAGTTTGTGTCTGTACTGAAGGTCTGGGTTCGATTCTACCTTGGCCCGGGCCTCTCTTTGTGGAGTTTGCATGTTCTCCCCATGTCTGCGTGGGTTTCCTCCGGGTCCAAAGACATGCAGTTGGTGGGGTTAGGTTCATTGGTCACTCTAAATTGCCCATAGGTGTGAATGCTTGTCTGTCTCTCTGTGTTGGCCCTGCGACAGGCTGGCGACCTGTACAGGTGTACCCTGCCTCTCGCCCTGGGATAGGCTCCAGTCCCCCCAGACCCTGAACAGGATAAGTGGAGGAGGAGGATGGATTGATGGATGGATGGATGGATGGATGGCATAAGTTGAAAGGTGAGGGTTGTCAAGTGGGCACCCTCCATCCGTTTCATTGATTAGCCTGCTACATCTCTGGAGGGCTCAACAGCAGCTTCTGGCGTCCCAGCTCCGCCCCCTCATCCTATCACCTGGTTCCTGATATTATCCTGTCAGGGCCCAGCAGGGATCATTCCTTTGGATCCAAAGCCATTGGCTACTTCTTTCAGCTGCCCCTGGATCTGGTTTTTTTAGCAGTTTGATGGTAGACACAGCAACAAACCCGTCTGTCTACCAGCTCTGATCAAAATTGCCCAGATCTTTAGATATGTCCATTCTTCTTCTTCCCATCAGTTTCAAGGGTTGTTTAGCTGCTGCCTCATATATAGATCAACATCATATTGGTTATTGGTTCTGATGGAACGTATCGAGCTTTGATACTTTGAGGTTTAATAAGGATCTTTGTCAGTGTCTGAAAATTCTTGTCACGTTCCAAAAACAACACTTCAGTGTGTGAGCTGGGAAACAAGCCAAGGTTTATTGTCTTTGGCTCTTTTCATGCTTTACTTTCATGTAAACATGACAAACCTTTGTTGGCTGAATATATTTGGATAAAGCTAAAAGAGCCATTATACAGCTTGTTCATCACTGCTCCACTCTGCTTGCTCTGTAGGTCATAGTCGCTCCATTATTGGCTTGGAGCAGAAGAACAGTGGAAGCCTGTGCCTCCTGCTGCTGGATCCCGGGTCCTCACCATCGGACACCAGGAAGCTCCTGAGCAGGGACACCATCTCCACAGCCATCCGCAGCATCAGAAAGTTCCCCGCGAGCTTAAAGCACAAACAGTACCAGGTGGTGGCAGTACGGGGGGTGCTGTCAGCTGAAGAGAAGCAGGTGAGCCGTTTGTGATTTGAGGGTTAGGATAGAACCGACACTAGCTAACTGCACACATTTGCAAAGAATTTCAGAAAATTATACAAACAGTATATCAAAGTTTGAGGCTCATTTTGAATTTGATGCCAGTGCTGTGACATCATATCGTCTTTTAAAGGCAATCGTTTTTGGAGAGCTGAGGAACCAAGCTGCTCTAGTTAGAGGAGTTCAGCAGTTTAGGGTCTCCTGTTATATTTTTCACTCTTATGTTATCAGTGGGCATATGTTGCATTCACTGTGCAAGCTAAGTGGTGCCATATGCAGCCATACCCTCATGCATGCTGTGTGCTCATAACTCCGATGAAGCATGGATAATCTGACAGTTTTCACGCTCAATGAGCTCGGAGTGTTCTACAGTACAGAGTTAACGTGCATTATGCAACAATGAACTGTGGCCATGACAGAGGATTTTCCAGCAGTGCCGCCTGATTACCTGCAGATTATATTCCTTTAATGTTGGTTTCAGTTCATTCCGTGTGTACAGAGATTTCCCTGGAGCCTCTTGTTATGATATTGTGTGCGTCGGTAAGCAGACAGACTCACTGCTTTATCAGGGTTTGAGTGTCCAAGAGCAGCAGAGCAGGAAGTGAACAACTTCCTGCTCGGTGGACCTGCTTTACCTCCTGAGGAAGAGCACTGAATTCTTTCAGTTAGGTGTGATGAAGCAAACAAACGGGACGTTTACTTGATGACTGAACTTTGTTTGCTCTGCGACATCAAACTTCTTCTTTGTTTGCAGGCGAGCATCTTGAACTCCAGGACGCTGCGTGCTGAAAGGATCCCATGAACAAGAGTGCTCCCTGATCTCTTTACTCCTCAGATTTATTTGATATCTTTGTGCCTCCAGTAGTGTAGGGGTTAACACCCTGGCTTGGCAATAAAAACACACACACACACACACCCCCTTTGGAGCTGTAAAGCAAACATGCGGCGTGACCTTTGTGTCTCATTTCTTTGTCTTTCTTCTGGAGTTAATTGT
>JAVDPK010001764.1:135795-146510 GCA_034780415.1 Cichlasoma orientale | reverse complement strand
ACTTAAAGGGCCAAATAGTCTTATATTTTTGACACCAAATCGCGGACCGGAAGTAGGGGGCGGGGCCGGATGCGGCCTGCGGGCCGCGAGTTTGAGACCCCTGCTCTAGAGAGCACCGCTTGGGTCCAGCAAAATAGTTCATTTAAATGAACTTTAAATCACTTGTAAAGAATGTTGGCCAAAATAATGTTAACAGTAAGGCCAACAAAATTCTGAAGTCCTAAATATTTTTTAGCTTAATGAAAAGGATTGCACTTGGATCATTTAGGCTACACACCCAAAAGTACAATGTTTGATTTCAGCCAAGATGACTAATTTCCAGACTATTTATGGCTATAAATGCAGACGTTCTTAACTGAAAATGTTTTCTCACTTCCAGCCAAAATGAAGGAGTCGGTGTGTCGTGAGGTGGAGCTCAGGAGCGTTGAGCCTGAGATCATTGAGCTGTTGCTTGAATACATTTATACGTTACAGTAAGTGTAGCTTCTGCTAAGCAGAGCAGGGTGCTATGAAGCAAGTCGAATGCAACCAGGATTCTCTGTGAGCTGGCTTGACAAAAGCTGAAAGCACAGTTTTTTGAAACGGGTGTCACAATATTATCTGGCAGCTTTCTCTGTGAAGCTGGCTTTCTGCTGCAGGCTCAAAGTTTCACGTGTCATATGATGTCTGAGTGCTGCCTGCTCCAATCAGAAATGATCTGATGATGATGATAAAATTGTAATTAAAAGAACATTAAAAAAAATAACAGTAGAATGTAACACAGTTGCAAATAAAACAAGATTAATGCTACAGAGAATCAGTTGCTTTGGCACACAGAGTGGGAACATTTAACATATTTTAACACTGTTTTGTTTCTAATGTGATGGCTGCACAGCAGAGCTGTGAAACTCTAATGTGGATACATTTACCCCCCCCCCCCCCAAAAAAAAAGCATTCATACATGTTGAGTGGTTTTTAGTAAGTTGTAGCTTAAAAAACTGCACACATCATATTTCCCCAGCGGGGAATTTGTGCAGTTCTTAACACGTGCTGTAAATAAAAGACTCAGTGAAAACCTGCAGTACCAGTACCGCACTTCTGACTGATACTGCAGTGTTTCCAAAACCCTCAATTTAACTACTCCATTAATCTGGCTTTGTAGTACACCCCTCAAGCCCTGATCGTGTGTGTGCGTTTGTGTGTGTCAGAATTTCAGTAGACAGGAATAATGTCCAGTCACTGCTGAATGTGGCCAACCAGTACCAGATTGAGCCAGTGAAGACGATGTGTACGAAGTTCATTAATGGACAGCTCGATGCAACAAACTGCCTGGGTAAGCACACAAACACGCATGCATACCTGCCAACATGGACTTCTTTATGAGTGAGTCCTGTTCTTTGCTCCTGCAGGTATTTCAGCATTCGCAGACTGCATGAACTGTCCAGAGCTGAAGATGGCAGCAGAGAAGTTTATCCAGCTCCACTTTGTTGACGTCTGCAGGCTGGATGAATTTCTGCAACTGGACATTGCACAACTCGCACATCTACTGCAGCAGGACAAACTCTCTGTCTGCTCTGAGACGCAGGTACCAAGGTTATCCAAAATCAACTAATACTTTTTTTTTTTTTTTTAACTGAAATTAAATAAAAATGAAAACTGCACCTGATATTTAACTGAAGCAAGCACTGTGGAAAGCCTTTGTTCTCACATGTCGATGTATTCAGGTCTATGATGCTGCAGTGCGCTGGCTGAAGTACAACATCTCTAACAGACAACAGCATGTTGCGGAGGTTCTGAGATGCATTCGCCTACCTCTGGTCTCCAAAACCTTCCTTTCAGAGACTGTAAGGACCGAGCCGCTCTTCAAGGACAACCCAGAGTGTCTCGAGCTGATCACACGTGAGTAGGAAGGAGAGGAAAACAAGAATGCACTGAAATTCTGACATTCTCAGCTAAATTATCTGCATCATGCACCATTATGGAGCTAAAAAGGTCCAAGTTTGTGGTTACATCATAGAGGTCCAACATGATATTGTGGAGGTAAACTCCGGGGTTTTGTTGGGAACAGACGGCTGAACTGAGGCAGTAAAAACAAAGCCTTTTAAATGCTCGAGCGCAGCACTGTGTCAGTCAGAGGACACGGGGCTCTTTGGGAGGCAGGTGGTGATGAGAGATGCTGCAGCCTTTTACAGCATGGAAACTTTATTCAGTTTAAGAGCTCAACAAACTTCGATCTTAGATCACCACCACCCAATGTGTGGTTTATGTTACAGCTGTCCTAAATTAACACTATTGGTAACTGCAAAATAATTTCTTGATGCTGTAATGGTCAATCTACCACTATGCTCAAGCTCTTTAATCAAAATATTTTTAATGCTAAAATATAATTGTTATGAATTTACAGTTTTACAAAAAGCAGCCTGTTAGCTGTTCCTAGCAGGACGGAGATCTCTGATGTTCCAGGAATCGGCTGGAGTCACTCTCCCAGTTTGGGGGTCGCTGCCTGAATGTGCCGATGACCACGGGGACCACTGCCCTCACGCTCCTCTCTGAGCCCTCTGTATTTATCCAGCTTCTCGTGTTCCTCCTTCCTGATGATGCTGTCGCTTGGTATTGCTACATCCGTCACTACGACCTTCTTGCTTTGTTTGTCCACCACTACGATGTCCGGTTGGTTAGCCATCACAAGTTTGTCTGTATCTGGAAGTCCCACAGGATCTTAGCTCGGTCATTCTCAACCACCCTTGGGGGTGTATCCCATCTTGACCTCGGGACTTCCAGGTCATACTCGGCACAGATGTTCCTGTATACTATGCCGGCCATTTGGTTATGGTGTTCCATGTATGCCCTGCCTGCTAGCATCTTGCACCCTGCTGTTATGTGCTGGATTGTCTCAGGGGTGTCTCTGCACAGCCTGCACCTGGGGTCTTGCCTGGTGTGGTAGACCCCAGCCTCTATCGATCTTGTTCTCAGAGCTTGTTCCTGTGCTGCCATGATTAGTGTCTCTGTGCTGTCAGTCCAGCCATTGGTAGGATTTTTGATATCAGCCACTTTTTCTGCCGGTGGTACATGCTGTGCAGGGACCTGACCTTCCATGATGGATCCATGAGTACATCAGAAAGATGTACTCATGGATCCTGGATAGTGGATCTGACACTCACTGGTCCTCAGCCTCCTTTCTGTGTAGCGTGCAGTCCCAGGGTGCTGGATTTGGGGTGAAACCCTTCATGCATGGTAAGGAGCTTTCTTGTCTTGATGTTTCCTCCTTTGGAAACGGGGTGTAGGTGTTGATTGCCCTGCTCGCGTTCTTTCTATTCAGCTGACTCCTCAGACCTTACACTCTGCAGGAATTTTACTAGTTGCAGTTTTCCCGTTTTTCCTCATGGTTCCCAGCCTGTGGGATTCCATTCTGCAGTCGTAGCCAATGTTGTTGTGGCTGAGGGGGGGGGGGGGGTTCAGGCCTATGCAGAACAGCAGTGGGGGCGGAGCATCTACTTGGTAAATCCTGCACTTGATGGTGACTTGTACAATTGGCTTGCGGCTGGTCTCTATACTCGGATATCTGCCTCTTCGAGGGGTTAGCCAGTGTGCCGTCTATAATATAAAATTGTTTTGGACTGACTCTAATCTGGTAAGGGGGGATTTTAAAGTAATTTATTTTAGCATCTGTTTGGGATCTGTTAATAGGCCACCAGTGTGGCATCTACACATGTTTATGAACACTCACAAGAAAACCTTCTGCTGTTTTTGTCCAAGGTGCGACACGCAAGAACCTGCAGTCCAGGGAGGACCTTGGAAAGAGCGGCCAGCCACGCCGCAAGAAGCACACCTACTGCATTGGTCTGTTTGAGGGTCCCCTCTGCTGCTACTTTGACCCCAGGGTACAGGCTGTGCATACAAATTCTAGCCACAGGGGCAATTGCACCATACAGTATAATGTAATTCAGATATGCAGAGCAGGAATTAGACAGAGAAACTGAGCATGAAGTGACACATAAATGGGACTAAATAGCCGTGCACATTAGTAGGATAAACTTTGTTCCTCTTACTATTTATTTTGAAGATCTTAGTTTCTTTGTACAATTCTTTTTTTTTTTAAAAAAACAGTTCTATATAGTAGCTGGATCTATTTTACTTCACACGTAAGTGTTGTATTGTTTGCCTGCAGGACTCCAGCTGGACAAGCATCAGCTGCCTTTCTGTGAAACGCCAGAACAGCACAGCTGTCTTCTGGAATGGAGTGGTCTACATCTTGGGTGGCTCACACAAGTCTCCCATCAAACACACAGACTGCTACGACGTGTTCTACAACAGCTGGTACTCCAAACCAGGCCCACCAACACCTCGTGACAGTATGGCTGCATGTGCTTTTGAGGGCAAGATCTACACATCCGGGGGATCAAAACTGGGTAAGCATGGTGATCTGTGGCATTGCGTGTGGACAGTGAGTGTTACAGTGTAGCTATAAATGTAGTATAACTGGTTCTTAACAGGGAAAACGTCCACCCACATCTGCAAGCATTGATCCAGTGTATCTCTTTACAGGTGCCTCAGCTTTGGATCTTTTTGAAAGTTATAACACAGTGACGGAGTCTTGGCAGGTCAACACCAGCATGCTAGTGTCCCGCTGTAGCCATGGCTCGGTGGAGGCCAATGGGCTCATTTATGTTTGTGGAGGAATGACCGGCACCGGTGTTTCTGGCAGGGTCCTCAGAAACTGTGAGGTCTATGACCCCAGCACACAACAGTGAGTCCCTACAGCTCTGTACAATCTCTTCATGAATGTTCACAACGTCTGGGACTTTGTGCTGTTGGCTTATAAATGCTACGCAGTACTGCCAAAGGTATTCGCTCACCATCCAGATCACTGAGTTCAGGTGTTCCAGTCACTTCCACGGCCACAGGCGTATAAACCAAGCAGCTAGGCATGCAGGAGCTCAGTGAGTTCCAGCGTGGTACCGTGATAGGATGATACCTGTGCAACAGGTCCAGTCATGAAACTTCCTCACTCCTAAATATTCCATTCCATTTGGGAGAATTTGATTAATTCCCATAAACACTCCTAAAGCTGTGGAAAGCCTTCCCAGAAGAGCTGAAGCTGTTATAGCTGCAAAGGGCCCACATCATATTAAAGCCTCTGGATTAAGAATGGGATGTTACTCAGGTTCATATGAAGGCAGATGAGTGAATACTTTTGGCAAAATAGTGCATGTATGAGTCAAAGGGCACCGAGGAGTTGGCAAAATTAAAGCTAAATTTATACTTTAGCATCGAATCCTTATAGAGCCTATGAAGTAGCCTGCATGAGTGGCTGATCCTGCTGTCTGCATTTTTAATTGTGCCTGGTTTTTGTGCATTGCTCAGGAATTTTGTTGTCAAAACACTGGTTGGTGGGGGGGGGGGTCTTCTCTCTTCCAGCTGGTCTGCTCTCTTCAAACAATGGCAGCAAAAGTATCCTGAAATAAATAAGAAGAAATGATGTGGCTTTAACACAGAAGTATAAATCCTGCACGAGGAAGCACGAAAATGTCAAAACATTCCTCAAATAGAGACGGGCCCCACACACAGAACCGTTTTTGCACCTGGCTGCAAACCCGTCTGGTTCTGTTTTTGAAGCAGGGAATTTTTGCTTGTCTCGTGAGCCAGCTGTGACCTTCCAGGAACTGTAGGTTTTTGGCACTTTTGTAGGGGCGTCAGTTTTCAGGCCCAAGGTTGCCACGTCAAATTTTTAAGCAGGTTTTTGAATGTCTTTCAGTGGGTCCTAGAACCCTCAAAGGAGTGCACAATTGTTTTTGTCTGCGCTGTGTAATGCTTGTGTTCTGCTACACCTTTCCAGGTGGAGGAAGCTGTGTGAAATGAGAGTGGCCAGGAAGAACCACGGGCTAGTGGTTGTTAACAACCGGATCTATGCTGTTGGAGGCCAAGGGTCAACTGGTAACAAAGATGACTTCACTACAACGTTACAGTGCTGATGAATGCAATGGTAGCTCCTGGATCTGTATAATGCAGGTTTTGTGTATATTTTCCAGGTGGACTGGACTCGGTGGAGTACTATGATATTGCCAGTAATAAGTGGCATGCTGCCTCAAGGATGCCGTGGAGAGGTCTCGATGTGAAATGTGCGGCTGTTGGTGATGTCATTTATGTGGTGGCGGGCAAGGGACTAGGGGCACAGTGCCTCAGAAATGTCCTAGAATACCACACACGAAGCAACAGGTTGGTGTATCAAATATTACAAAATGGACCGCACTTCAAACTGTCAGAATATCAAACATCACATCATAAACGCTTCCTTAGTAAATGCATACTGTTGATATCTACATGAGCAATAGCTCACTGGGCAACATGATCATGCAGAAGACTAGCTAATACCAGAGGGGGGAAGTAACGAAGTTCAATCAGCAGCTCAAATCGTGCGCTCGATTTGAGATGATTTTTGCTAGTGGCACCATGACATCACCCATTATTGGTTGAGTTTTTTTCCCTGGTGCTGCCGTCTTCAGGGTTTGAATCTGGTATGAGTGAGGAGTAGATCTGAGAACACACGATACATGGCACACTTGCAGGCTAATGACTTGCATGGTAAAGCATACCCTGCTTATCCTAATTCAGACCTCATTCTGTTTCCTTTACTGCTTCACCAGCTTGGGTAGGGGGGGCCTAGAGCTGTCGTAGGGCTCCAGCCGATTTGCAGTCACCGGCTAACCCTGACAAGCATGCCTTTGGGAGGAACCAGAGGAAATCTCCCTGGCACAACCCGAACATGCAAACTCCACACAGTCAATTATTGTAGGGTCTTTACCTACAATATAAAGCTCTTTGAGGTGACGCTATATAAATAAAATTGAATTGAAAGGCCCAGCTTCACCAGGAGGCTCTAAATAGGAACCTTCTCTCTATGGTGCAACGGAGTTAACTGCAGCACCATGGTGCTGCGGGGGTCATAACTTATTAAATAAATGTCGTGCATTTAATCGTCAGTGAAACTAGTGGCTGAGAGCCAAAATGATCAAGTCTTTGAAAGGAGTCGCCCCCTGCTGGTTATTAGAAAGAATGCAGATTGAAGGTACTTCCTTCACCTTTCAGACCAGGTTATGGCCATAATTTCTAGAGTGTGACCAGTAAACATTGAGTCTGTTTACCTCATTTTTTTTACTGAAAATTTCTTGTGTTCAGGTGGGTAACTTCCAAAGCTCAAGCTTTTTCCTCCACCAGCTGTGCCATCTGCATGGTTGACCCGTGATCCAGTGGAGACGGCCACATGCTGCATTTTTTTTTTTTTTGCCGTTTTGTTTGAGACCCCAGCGTGAAGCCTTTTGTGGAATAGTGAGCTGATTTACACAAGGACTGACGTCTGAAAGCTTTAATATTTAAGTATATCCTTTTAACTGTGTTCAGCTGTAAAAATGATCTTACTTGTAAATGTTTGATATCTACTGTGTAGATTTGTTTTTGTTTTTTATTTAAGGTCAATTTAATAAAAGTGGTCTTCTAATGATTTGAAGTCTTGGTGTTGTGGTTTTTTATGACTGTCCAAACACTCTCAGCTGTGTCCAGTTACACGTGAAATGGTCTCACGTGTGTGTGTGTGTGTGTGTGTGTGTGATTAAAGTCACGTTTAGGAGACATCTTTCATATGAAAATGTGTAAGAGACTCAAGAGCACAGAATTTCTGCCTTGTAGGCTTCTTTTTGTCGTGTATCTGACTCTGACATTAGACTGCTACTTTCTACTGTATAAAAAACTACATGTATATAAAAATATTTTGTGCCAAAGGTGATTATTATTATATATATATATTTTTTTTTTATTGGATTACTGAAACTACAGTGAAAGTAGATCACAGTATTTGAGTCAGGGTCATTACAGATGTGGATTATTTCCTCTGCAGTAATTTATATTTGGTATGGCGCTGTTCTAGGAAACCCCAGCCTGCTATGTGCAAAACCAGAGCTGCTATTAAAGACAATATGATACTGATTGAGATACTGTATCTGACTGTGTGAGGAGGAACCAGAGGAGCACTTCACCTTTGAAGCAACATCTTCTAAACTTTGCCTGCAGCATGCAGACGGTACGAGTTAAGCACGTCATGAGGTCGGATGCTGAAGTTGACAATTGCACTGAAATCCAGTTAACCTTAGAAAACATGCAAACCAGCTGCCTTTTAAAAAAGTTGAATATTTCCTTGAACAGCTGTCACTTGTTAAAACCATGCAAACTGATTGCCTTAGAAAAGAACTCGTGACTTGAGTGCTTCAGAAATCCATAGAGATCATGAAAAACACACTATTGTCCTAAAACACCAGCATAAAACAGTTCTAACTTACAGCAGTGACAGTGTGTCAGTTTTTGGTAAAACAGTGTGTCAGCAAGGCCCGAGGGGCTGAAACAGGTTTAGTCTGCACAAGCTGTTTACTTATGAAAAGTCACAAAGCACGGCTGAGTTACACACGTGCTGGTTTAGGACTTTTTTTTTTTGTTACATTATAACTTTAAAAGTTTGCAAGCCAAACGTTAGTCTTTGAAGTGTTTTCCATGAATTATCAAGTAGTCAGCCGGATATTTTCACAGGCAGCATTCTGTAATAAACTAAAATGCAGGACTGTCTCTAGCAGAATGCATTGCCCTGTTTGGGGAGGTCTGCTACACCAGAGGCACCATGAGAGAAGTTGATGCACGTCAGTGATCGCAGCATTCCTCCAGAAAATAACGTGTTGTACAGACACACACTCTGGTTTTACTATCACCTCTTTCCATTATGGTATGATGCATACTATTATAGTGCACATGGGTTTTGCATAGCATGACATTTTCCACAGATTATACATTAAATATTCAGGATTTTTTTTGTCTACTCAAACAACAGATTATTTAGGATAATTATCAGCCTTGGGGGCCACCTACCGCCGCCCTTATTTACCTGATGCATTTTGTTTCTAGCACTAACTGGTGAATACGCTCCAGCCTCCGTCTGTGGAGGTTAACTGAAAACACAATGTTGAGAACTTTCAGCAGAATTATGGTAAGTAATTCATTGTGGTTTATAATTTAGCTTACTGAAGTAGATACAGTAACATCATGTGGCTGCGAACACCTGTTCATGCTTAATGGAAACAGTTTCTCTGGGTTTTAACCGCCTGTTTATCTGAAGTTGACTTTATTTTGTATCATGTGTTGTTTTTCTTGCTGTTCTGTCTCTCAGACGAAGGTGGGGATGGTGAATACCTTGGGCCAGGTGAGACCTTGTCAGCTAGTGAAGCCCGTACATGTGACTCTTGTTACTAGCAGATACCTGAACCACCAGAAGGGGCTGCCCCATGTGCCCGTCCCCCCTATGCGGGAAACCTGTGAGAGCTACCTCAGTTTCCTGGAGCCCATCGTAGAGGAGGATGAGCTGAAGCAAACGAAACAGCTGGTGGAGGAGTTCATGAAAGAAGGAGGGGTCGGAGAGGAGTGGCAGAGAATGCTGGAGAGGAAAGCACGCAACACCGACAACTGGGTGAGCTCAATTCCTGCCACTGGAGGAGAGGTCTTAGGTGCAGTTCAGGTGGGAGTGCAGCGACCAGTCATAGGGAACAAAATGATCATGACTCAATGGAAGGAAGTTCCAAGAGTCCATGTAAGTGCTGCAATTGTAAAATGTAATATTTCAATTTCATAGGAAACGCAAGAGATGGAAGTAAATAGGTCTGCAAAAGACTTTGCATATGATGGACAGAGGGGTGGGATGGGGGCCAAAGCAGCAAATCACGTATTTTAGGCAGATTGTAATGTGTCTGTTAGAGCTTTGTAATGGATTTGTTACTGTTATGAAGGGATAGCCTGCTCCTTTTGTTTTTAATTACTGAGTCGATGCTGTAAAATGTGTTTGCAGTGTCACGACTGAGCGCTTTGGCAGCCACAGGAAAAGGTTTTTCAGAAGCAGGGAGACTGGCAGGAGGTGCCATAACCATGACCGCCAGTTTCAAACTGGAATGTGCAATTTCACTTCAAGATTTGAAAAAGACAAAGGCACCATGAAAAGGCCGCAATATTTTACAAACTCGAGTGGAGGAGGAACTTTATTTTTCCTTCAGCTTCAGGTAGCAGGCTGTAACTGTCTGCGTCTCTGTGTCACCCTTTGTAGACGGCAGACTACTATGGGAACGTGCAGTACTTCAAAAACCGGAGCCCAGTGGCGATTTATTCAAATTTTTCGATTGTGTGCCCCCGAATGGCATTGAGGGACGAGCAGGGACACATAAGGTGAACCAACACCTTACACACACACTCTCTCACACAAAAATGATACCTGGTTTGTGTGTGTGTGTGTGTGTGTGTGTGTGTGTGTGTGTGTGTGCGTGTGTGTCCTGCCTTGTTTCATAATTGCTTTTTAAAACGACTAACCTGGTTTTCTCTGCTTAGGTCTGCAGCCAAAATAGTGGCAGCTCTTTTGGAATTTAAGACAATGATTGATAAGTGAGTACCAGACTGAAAATCAACGTAAACATAAACCCAAACATAAGATGTCACAGTGGGTGGACACATCATCATCATCACTTTGTCATGAAATGAGGAAACAGGCCTCACCTGAGCATCAAACTGTTTGTAATTATCCAATGACATCTGAGCCTCTGAAACGGGGCCCTTTGTTTAAAAATGGCTGTAAGTACTAAACCAGGGGTGTCAAACATAAGGCCCGGGGGCCAGACTCGGCCCGGCAAAGACTCTAATCCGGCCCAATGGACAGCTTT
>JAVDPK010001764.1:110735-128859 GCA_034780415.1 Cichlasoma orientale | reverse complement strand
CTCTCTCTCTCTCTCTCTCTCTCTCTCTCTCTCTCTCTCTCTCTCTCTCTCTCTCTCTCTCTCTCTCTCTCTCAACTATTTATGTGCATAAATTTTGTATATCTCCCAATTTGCGTGCCTAAACAGTCCCGCACTGTAGCCAGTTATGTGTTTATTTAGCCTGTGCAGCGATTGTTTGCTTATGTCTGCATGTGTGTTTTTTGCGTGCGTGTTAACACCACAATCTCTTCCTCTTCAGATAAGCCGAATTATTTATTGAAATGTTTGCGAAGCGGCATTTTTCTCTTTTTCTTGTTCGAGGCCATCAATCTGTGGACGCCTGATCAGAGAGCGCGCAAGAATGCGGCGCGACCGCGCTGAAGGTTTTTACAGCTGTCACCAGTCTTCTGACAGGCTCTCAGGACATCAGAAGACCAAATAAATCTGTGCCAGTGTTGAGTTTCTGCTTATTTGGGAATTAATGAATTTATCTAGGCTGAGCTTTTTCTTTTAAAAGGGAATCTTGTGAATTGAGAAGGAGCTGCTGCAGGAAAGAGTCTGGCTCGGATTCTTGTTTAAAATGCCGTCCAAATGTATTCTAAACTGCACTTCAGCTGTTTTTGCCATTTTTCACTCAATTTATCCATCACTCCTTGCAGCTGCACCATAAAAGTCTTCACAAATCATTTCCTGTTTTGTTTCACAAGTGGTCTAAACTCCAAATATAATTAGTTAACGTTCAAGGAACACTAAAATACAACAAATACTCATTTAAAGCCTTACTAAGGCTTAAAAATTGTAACTGATTGTATACTATAAACTTTGTGTTTATAGTATGTGGTTCCTCAGCTTTTTTATGGGTGTTTTATGGTTTGGGGTCAGGGGTCATTTTTGACATTTCTGGTGTAAGCAGAGCAATAGTTCTTCAGGTTTTCTAAAGGTCGTTTAGTTTTTCTTTGGACTTCGGCTGCTTTTTCAGTCCAGTGCTTTTATTGGACCATTTTGAGCAATCAGCTGATCTGTTCAGATGCTGTCAGATTAACTGAAAGGAGTGTCTTTATGAAAGAGGCTCACAAATGTGTCATATATCAAGCTCATCCGATGTCTCTGTGATGTGATTTTCACGTCGTACCGAACTGAATCCAGTGGCTGAAGGGAGGAAAAAATACACTCTTAGTATTCTTTGGAGCATGGCTTGCTGAGATGCATTATGTGCACACAGTGAGCCAAGCCACCAGTGTGACTGTGTGATTTGGACGGAGTTCTTCAGAAGGTGAAGATAATCTGAGGTAGACAAAGACGGAGACAGGTTCTCTTTGCTTATGTTTCTCTCTGAATAATGTAATATCCATGCAGGGGTATGTGGGTCAGTAGGGCTTTACTCCCCCTGGAGACCAGAGCCACACCCCAGAAAACATAATTCACTCACCAAGCCCTGGCTTGTCTGCCTGTATGCCTGGCTGGTTAACTCACTGCGTGACGTCATACATTTTTCATAAAGTCTGCATTGCTTGGTCAATATTTCATATCTGCTATTGACAGGCGGGTTAGAGTCCACAGTAAGGAGCTGCTGCTCCCTCTTTTCCCTTTCTTTTCTCTCCCTCCTCCTTCCATCCCTCTCTGGCCTGTAATTAAATTAGCTCTGTCTGCAGATGACAAAGGGCCAGTCATTCGGGCTCTGCTTAGATAGCAAGTAGCTGCACTTAGAGCGGATATGAAGTTAAGGAGGAATGCGCTGAGCTGAGCTCAGTACTTCTCTTAGGGTAAGAAAGAGGATGATGCCTGGGTCCAGGTGTGGCTCACGCAGAGAACTTAAACCTGACAGAGAATAAACCCTTTTGATTTAGACTCTTTGTCAAACTCTGGGGAACTCTGTGCAGATGATTATTTGACCCTTTTGTGTCACAGGCTAGCTTATATATATATATATATGCGCGCTGTCTTGTCTAAAGCTGCACACTGTGCTATTCTGGGCCGATCCAGATGAAATATGACCATCACAAAGGAATGGTGGCTATATTTTTGGCCGTGGCTCCAAAACTGTGGTGCTGTGTTGCACAGTGAGAGCACAAATCTACTACCACTCATCGACCAATAGGATTGCAGCATGAAAACATGCCCTTATTGTGGCGTCACCCTGCATTTTGAAGCCTCGGCATTAGTGCTTTCTCACTTCTGCCACGTTGGTGTCTTTGAGCCCGAAGTTACCAGCTAGCAAGCTTGGTTAGCGAGCTGGATTCGTAACCTGTTGTACACACATATCTGCTGATTAGTTCTAGTAACATTATAAACAAATACTAGAATTTCACTCACCAAAACTGAAGTATAAACTTCTCGAGTGTTTTTTTAACCACACAGCAGGCCATGTTATTTATCTGATAATTCCATTAAACTAATAATTTCATTAAACAGCACAAACGCAGTGAAGAGGTCCCGTTTAGGTACAGCTATCTGCTAACACACTTACCAGTCAGAGTGGCACAGACCCTAACATGCAGCTTTAACAGTATCCAGATGGATGAGCGCTTTGAAAAAAAGAAAGCACCAAGCTGGGCATGCCAGGCTGGAAGCATGTTGGCTTCATTTTTGAGCCATAGAGGTTGCTTCTTGGATAAAACTTGCCATATGAATTGCTTGGTATTCCAAAAAGAAGTTCAAAGGTGACTTGTGACAGCTGAAGCTTGTTTACGTGTCCCTCTGTTGTCGTCGTGATCATGCCAAGGATGCGTTGTGGCCTGCAATTTAGTAGGTATTATGAGAGTAGTTATAATGTTGTCATACGGACGTTAACACGTCCCGACCCTCTTGTTTGCGTTTTTTTTTTTTTCTTTTTTTGTGGTCCTCGCCTCTCAGCTGCGCAGTTTGCTTTCTCTCGCTGACAGCCTTGTTGTCTGGCCTTTTTTGCTTGCAGTGCTCCCCACCTGCTCGCCGCTGGACTTCCACTGTGACAACGGCAAATGTATCCGCCGCTCCTGGGTGTGTGATGGAGACAACGACTGCGAGGATGACTCCGACGAGCAAGACTGCCGTGAGTACACTTCGTCTCTCTTGAAAACACAAACAGTAGCGAGCACGTTGACAGACACGCACCCACACACGCGCGCACACACACAAGCACACACTCGACCTGCTCTGTCAGACTCAAGGGGATGAGTTATTAAAGTGGACAGATGTTTGAGGCAGCCGTGTGCAACGGGGTGTTTGTTTAGAGTCTGAAAGAGTTGCCTGTCTGTTACACTCACAAACGCGCAGACGCTCCCACGTGCACACGAAAACAGTGCGGCAAGAGGTCAGGTCTCCCACGGTCGCAACACAAAACATTCTTTGACCTTTGACTTGACTTTATTTCGCTCCTCTTTTATTTTGAGGAGTTATCCGTGTTCCAAGCAGTGTGTCCAGCCTAAAATATCCCACAGCAGCCTGCCAGGCAGGATCGTGACGAACACTGACAAACTAAAAGGAAAAACCTGAAGCTGTGACCTCGACAGTTGAGGGCATCCATCACCTCTGTTTTGCTGTGGGGGACATTTTGCTGAGGGGGGTTGGGTCCAGTTGTCCTTAAAGTGAAGGGTTGATGCAAATCAGTACTAAGTTGTTCTGAGTGATTCACCTTTATCCTGTGCTTTCCAGCACTGTGTTTTTGTTGTTCTCCTGCTTTTTTTTTTAAAGGTGTGGCTGGTGGTCAGATTCTGCATCCACATTCAGTCTCTATATTTACCCGTGACGACTCAGAAGGCTCCATGTGTGCAACCTGATCGGAGCGGATGCATGCTGCAGGCCAGACATTCTATCACTGCATCAGAATTAAGTTTGGTTATTCGGTTCAATCAACTTTAACACTCTGTGCGGAGGACTGGAATAGTTAGCAGTGTGACATGTCCTTGATGGAGATGACAAATGGCAGTCAGGCAGTGCAACTCACTTTTAAATCTATGAGGGATTTTCAACCAACATGTCTCGTTATACAATTTACTATCAATACTTGTCTGTCGTGTTGCTTGGCTTTATTGATTTAGTTTGCTCCCAATAAAGGTTAGCATTATACCCAGAACTAAACATGGACCTGTTATGTTTCTTTGCAGCTTCACGTTTTTATTGTCTGTCTCTGCTACAGTAGCTTTGATTGAATCACAGTTTAGAAAAATCCTGTTTGTTGTTTACTTTGCTTTTATGCAGCCCTGAAGCAGTTCTGAAACAAGCTATTTAAACTATTTCTGCTTTTAAAGCCCCCCACCCCAATAAATAAATAAACAAATTATATAAAAAAAAATTTTTTTTGATTTTCTGCCCCTTGCAAACAGAAAGTATAAATAGTAGCCCCAGGAGATGCTTGCTGCCAGAGCTGTGTGCCTGAGATGACTACTATGGGACTAATTGTACATATGCTGAGTTCATTATATGGAACTGTGGCCATACTTTAATATGATCATTCACCATTGTGGTGGAACCTGATAAACCAAAAAAAGGGCAAAGTGATCCAGAACTATAGTATCTGCCAGACTTGTCTGTACGTGAGATCAGGGACAATTTGTCTTGTAGCCTATTTTGGGTGATATAGAATTTGAGTAGATCAAAAAATCTGTGTTGTGGATCTGGCTCCCCAAAGAAATGGTGCTTGGGTTGGGAAGCCTGTTGATGGCGGTAGCCATTAATCAAAAGAAAGGATCTTTTTGTTTATGGGTAGTTTCTGAGTCAGCAGGTTGGTGTCTATAGACCAGATTGACAATCTTATCGGTAGCACCTTGTATTGGTAGCAATAGGTTGTAACAATGTGTCTTGCAATTTGGTTTCTGTGCATGAAATCTTTTGATGGCATTTTAATTCCATAGATTGGATATAAAAGATAAAGTTATATCCATATATAAGATAAAGTCTGTATATTAAAATTAAGACGGGGTGTGTTATGTTAGGTGGGCGGGTAACTCGAACCGTTCAGGCTACACTCACCAAACTTCATGGGTAGATAGCTTATGACCAAAGCAAGGTTGGGATTGTATATGAGGTCATTGGGGTCAAGGTCATATGTTCACTTCATATCTATGAAATGCTTTGAAGGATTTTGATGAAACCTTGCATGATTATTCTCCATGACAAGA
This sequence comes from Cichlasoma orientale, assembly GCA_034780415.1. Taxonomy (NCBI): domain Eukaryota; kingdom Metazoa; phylum Chordata; class Actinopteri; order Cichliformes; family Cichlidae; genus Cichlasoma; species Cichlasoma orientale. Next base: position 123,784 of record JAVDPK010001764.1, on the reverse strand, counting down.
CGTTATGCAGAGATCAACTCCTGGAGGTCGAAGTCAAAAGTCAAGGTCATATAATTATTGAATCTTTTTTTCTTTGAATCTTTGTAGGGCTAACATGCTGATTATGGCATGAGGTGTTGTGAAGGATTTGGTCATTCTAGCCAATAAATCTTGGAGGTAGACACAGAAGTAGAGGCAGCATGCGGTGATTGTTTTTAAAAACAGTATAATTTGTATGCACCAGTCACTTTGACTGTTTTCTCTAAAAATTCGAGTAGTTTATGTGTGAAGCAGGTAGAGGGTAGCTTGTGAATGATTTTTCTATCACCTGGTGATTTCTCCTCCTCCTCTGTTGACCCACATAGAGTGTGAGCAGCCAGACACTGAATCACTTACGGTTGGGGGGGGGGGGGGTCTGTCTGCTGTGAGGGTGCTATGAATTTTTTATCTTCATGCCCAGTAAATTTCCCTCCCTTCTGTTTCCCATACTTACTATTTCATGCTTCTTTCATTCTCTTTATTTTTTTTCCCCCACCTGGCCTGGCTTTCTCTTCCCAATATGTGCTGGGCAGTATATGTTTCGCCCCACAAAGAGGTGGTTTCATTTCATTATTTAGAGCTGGGGAGACAATCCTCCACGCTCGGCTGGAACCAAAGTAGCTGTCAAGATTTCAGACAAACAGAGAGAGTGAGGTGTGCCCCAGTGCAGAAGTGTGCGTGTGTGTGTGTCTGCTGAAAATGAGATTGTTTGAAATCTTGAAGTTTAAAAGACATTTCAGTGGGGGGGGGGGGGCTTTCGACACCACCTTTAGCACACACGCACATGTAGAGAGCCTGGTATTGGCTCCCTGTGCTCTTTGCCCTTTGACTTGTGGCTGTGCGTGAATGATGAGTTTCTTGAGGGCTTGTTGACCTCTGACCTCCCTCTGTTTACCCCACCTATAGGATGGGAGAGGCAGAGAATAGGGAGCAAATCAATTATTTTCTTGCAACCTGAATAATAGAACAAGTGTGATTGTCAGTTGTCTAGGTAAAATTAAATTTTCATTGGGACCCACCCAAAGACAGTGTTGAAAGGGGGAGGGTGAACTGGCTGAGGAAAGGTTAATTACCAGTTCTGTTCAATACATAGCCTTGCTATAAGTCTGTCATTATATACTATTACATTGATGGATGTTCATGTTAAACATGGCGGAAGATTCAAATACTCATTATGTACCAGTAATCTCTATGAGCCAGCAACTCAAGCTTCAAACTGCTATCAATAATTAGTCTTTATTGTTTTCTTTTTTTTCTGCGCTTGGCTCTATATGATGTCACTGAGAGTAGATGGTCATCTCAGGCACACTGTTCTTAGCTTTGAGCATAGAAGCTCCAACCACCTGTTATGTCAATCTGTTTGCGAAGGGCAGCCAATCAGTGGAGACCTGGCTTAACCCTAGAACACTAAAGTTAAAATGATAGTGATAGTGTTACCAGACTGCGTGTTAGTGTTGTAGGGTTAAAGGGGGTGAGAAGGGAGCTAAAACATCTCGTTTTAGAAAGTGGACGGCAAGTCCCATTATGAATATTAATAAGGATTACTTTGAACTTTTAATCATTCAGACCTACTTCAGTAGAGATGGAAAAAAGCGTAATAATTCCTGATTGTAGGGGATCCTTGTCGAAAGTTTCTCTCTGTGTTATGTTTTTGTGTTAAACACATATTGGAAAGATATTTCCTTATTGGATCTTTGTTAAACACTGACATTGACTTGTATCCAGGCTATGTACGTGCAGTGGCTCTGGGTTCTCGTGTCATGCCACTGAGCCGAGAAGTGAAGTGTGTGCGTTTCTCAGGTGTATTGGTGTGATGTTGTAATACTCTTGAGCAAAGATGAAAGCTTTCAGTCGAATAAAGAAGAGCGTTACCCTTCTCCTTTGTCTGCTCGTCTCTTCTGTGGGCATCTTTCGGTTTTTGTCTCTTCTTATCTCTCTCACTTTGTCTCATCTGTCTAACACTCATACACTGCAGTGATAAATTATAGATTATCTCCTGCCAGGGGCCATCCATCGCTGGTTTTCTTTGACAAACCTGTTTACTCGGCCGTGCTCACGGCTGAGCATTGCCATCGACTGCAGTGTTAACGGTAGATGGCGGTGCTTTGGAAGTGTGATTAAAGAAGCAAGGTGAAGCAGTTGTTTGGATAAATGAAAGGGTATGGAAGTAAAATGCTGTCACAGTGCTGCACTCTTGCAAGAGGGAGTGACTTTTGTCTCTTGTTGCATCAACTGTTTGTATGAATGACTAATGTTCCTTTTATCTCCAGTTTCAAGGTTAACTGCCTAATGAAATGTTTCCTAATGTACGGCAGCAGTGTGTGTAATTAACACATAAAACATGCTGTACAAGAGTCTTCATTTGCCATTTGTACTCGCACGCAAGGTTTGGGTGCGTAGGAATTCTTGTGCAGAGCTCTCGAGTAACAGTGCAAAAAAAAAGATATAAAAAGTGTAGCTAGAAGTTTTTTGTTTTTTTTTAAGGTTACTTAAGAATATAAAGGATGCTTGGGAAAAGAAATCACTCCAAAGTTCAAGCTGGTATAAAAAATTTTATTCTTTACAGCAGAACAGTATGGACCTCTGTATGTGTAGTCTTTAATGCCCACAACCATAATACCCTCGAATATGTCTAGCTCAGATGAAAGTGGGCAAAATCATTAAACTGTGTGGTTTCAACGCTAATTAATTAGCACTAAGTACCAGACTAATAAAATACTAGAATTTTACCCAAACTGAAGCACAAACCTCTAGGATGGTCTGTACCACACAGCAAACCAGATCATCAGAACAGTCTGTAAACATGCTGTAATTCTATAAAGTTAGTTTCACACGGGAGTCTGTGGAGGCTGTCTCGTCTTTGGAGCCCATCCCAAGTAGCCGGCTGAGAAACTGCAGCTTTCGGCAGCTTCACGCTGGCTTCTTTTTCATCTCCTGGAGGTTGCTGCTTAGTGTAACACATCCAGTCATGGATTTCAAGACCAAAAAGACAGCACACTCCAGGTGCAGCTTTACAGCGTCTCTAAACTCTTTCTGGCCAATAAGAAAGCAGCCTTTTGTTAGTTCAGTATTTTATGTTGAAGTGCATTGATCATTTTAAGGCTTTCGTGGAGCGTACCTCGAACATTATTCTGTTTTCTTCCATGAAGGCTTGTCAATATGACCATCCACTTTAACCACCATTCATTCAAGTAGAGCTTTTTTCCACTTTTTTTTTTTTTTAAAGTTTAATTTTATGTTTTTTGTGAGGTGTTTGAAAAAGAAAGTTATAATTGTAACATTGAAAGCAGCCACTTTAACCTTCTCACTCACCGTGTCGCAGTAACTGTCCATTAGGACATAAAGAACTGCAGTTATCCAGGTTTTGGGGCAGTTTTAGTGTTACTTATCACAGTCTTTTTAGTGTCTGTGCCCGCTTTTCGTTCCATCTGTATCACACGGTGCTCTGAAACCTCTCACTTTTTGTGTCTCTGCAGCTCCCAGGGAGTGTGAGGAGGACGAGTTTCACTGCCAAAACGGCTACTGTATTCGCAGCCTCTGGCACTGCGACGGCGACAACGACTGCGGGGACAATAGCGACGAACAGTGTGGTGGGTACACGCAACGAGGCACTCACCTAAGCCCTAACGTGCCCATATACAATCAAACTCTCTTTTAATATGAATCACGTGTTTTTCTATGCCAGACATGCGTAAATGCTCAGACAAGGAGTTCCGCTGCACGGACGGGAGTTGCATCGCCGAGCACTGGTACTGCGATGGAGACACGGACTGCAAGGATGGATCAGATGAGGAAAATTGCCGTAAGTTAAACAGAAAGCGTGTGCAAGCTTTTTAAACTCTGAACCGTAAAGTTTCACCCACAGATTTTGTTGAGTACAGTACTTTGTTTCGTAGCCACACTGAGAGATCAGCTTTATTTTTGCAGGTCATCCTGGCTGCTCGTGGAGCACATGCAGTGAAATGTCTTTTTACTGTTTAGGGCTCACAGTCTTTCAGATAACCGATGTATACATTTGCTGCCTCTGATCGAAAAATAACATTAATGCTGCAGGATAGTGTTTGTATATACAACAGCAAAAGAAAACCCAGACACAATAAACTTAACAAGATTTTGAACATGGTGGTCCATGAAGACTATAAACAGGCTAAATGAAATAGGTTAGAAGCAATTAATCATTGTTACTGTATCCAAAACTAGAGTAAATGAAAGGATGAAGGAATGAATTAAACAACTGATGTGAAGGAGAAGAAATGAGCACGTGGGCTGCTTCACCAGTCTGTCGAGTGAGTGTGATCATAAACTGCAGCACATGAAGTCAAAATTATGGCCTCAAGAAGAGGAAAATTTGCTTACCAGACAGCTGCATGTAAACTGAGATCTCACAGTAACCAGTTTACTGCAGCCCATGTACATGTGTTCACTGTCTCAATCTAGACCTGAGCTTCTGCATCATTTCACGTATAGTTTCTGACAGACTCGGCAAAGTAGCATCAGAACTTCAAAGAGCCCGAGAAGGCCAACTGCTGCACCATCTTTTCCAGCATCTGTTTAACATGTCTGCGTGTGTGTGCAGCTTCAGATGGGATGACAGCCACCTGCAGCGTGGAGGAGTTCCAGTGCTCATACGGCCGCTGCATCCTGGACATCTACCACTGCGACGGAGACGATGACTGCGGAGACTGGTCGGATGAATCGGACTGCTGTGAGTTCGCTGTCGGGTCGACGGAGACGCACCTGCAGCATTGTAAACATCAGAGTTTAGCCTCAAACCTCCAGAGGGAAAAAAGTGCACTAATCTAAGTTCTGGGCAGAAGTAAAGATTTGACAGAAAACACACTCGGCGTGATGCTAAGTGACTGATCCAGATCAATCCAGCCTCTCCTGCTGGCATAAAGAGCTGCTGTCATCTGATTACACACAGGCACACGTAAATACACATATTTCTTAGGATCCCTGCCAGCGATCCTGGCTTTCACCAGACAGTGTTGTGCATGGTGGATGAAGACAAAGCTCCTTTGGGAGATTAGCTCTGTTACATTAGATGAGAGTTAAGGTTTTTTTTCCCCCTCTCCCTCTTTTATTCTCTGCTTTTCCTCTTACTGCAGCTCAGCTTCATGTCTTACAGCTTCCTGCACTAGTTCAGCTGGAGTTTAAAAGTACATTAAAGGCTCATCTGAACAGGAAGTTTAACATTAATCATTTTTAGCGGTTACACCGACCGAGTCGGTTCCAGAGTGGGCTCAGATACTGAGCACTGGCACGTAAATCACGCTGCAGTAAAACCTCTGTGAGAGAGACGCAGTATGTAACTGATACTGCTTCAACTACTGGTTGTTCTGTTGATGAGTTGATCTGTTGAGGATCATTATTGCTTCACCTGTAATAGGTCAGGAAATGATTGATTGACTGTCCAAAGGTTTGCAGCGATATAAAACAGAAAGTGGTACCACAGTAGATTCTATATAAAAGTCAGCAGTATGTCTGGCACCGTATTTGCTTTGTTTTGTTTCTGTAGCCGGCGCTACTTGGTTAGCAGCATTCATTCACTCTATGGGTACATCAGTGTCATACACAGATCTCTGCCGGTGAAGTGATAACAGATTGTTTGGACCTGGGCTGTTCAAGAAGGTCCAATTATATGAGTCGGACTGGCCAGTGTGACACCTTAGACACCGCTAGCAGCTCTCTCTCTCTGCCCACACCTGTTGCTCAGAGCAGCCAAATACCTGATAATGCATAACATTAAACCACCATGAAATTTAAACAGGCGAGTTACAAACAATTCCCGCCCCGTGGCACGGTGACGGTTTGCCACTTTTGCTCGCTAACTAATTAAATGAGAATTCAGTTGTTAAAATGATCGCCGATTCACTGTCTGCCAGTAATTGTGAAAAGCAATTCATTTTATTTATTTATTAACGTTTAGTGTTGATTTCACGTCCCGACGTTCTGTTGATGGCAGGTTGAGCTCAGGAACAGCTGCTGCCTGACAGCCTGTGTCATAACTGGAAAGCACTCTGTTAGATCTGTGCTGTCACCACGCACGCACACACACACACACACACACACACACACACACACACACACACACACACACACACACACACACACAGTGTTTGTGGCATTAGTGGTGAGATAAAAATGGCTGTGATCCCAGCCAGTACATTCTCATCACTGTATTGCTGTATTGCAGAGATCCAGTGTTTCTTTCATGAATCAGTAAGTTTGAGAGCTTTGTTGGAGCACAGAGTTTATGAAAAATGCTCCCTCCCTTCTCTTTGCAGGATGAACAGGCGGTGCTGTGCATCATATGAAGCTGCCTCCCAGCGTACATTCAGACATGGACGAATATGTTTAGTGCTTTCAACATCGAGTGTCTCAGCTGACTTTGTCAAAGCCTTTGATGATCCCAAAAAGCAGGTCTGCCAAGATGGGAAACATTAAAAACAACTCTGAATTTTTGTTTTCTTCTGTACCTGTAAAGCGTGCTCCGTTGGGCTGAGATCAGGTGACTGGCTTGGCTGCTGAAGAATATCTCGTTTCTTTGCCTTCAGAAACCCCTCTCGGGTTGCTTTTGCAGTATGCTTTGGGTCGTCCATTTGCACTGTGAAGTGCTGACTGATCAGTTTTGCTGCCTGGATCTGAACAGAGTATGGCCTTGTACGCTTCAGAATTCATCCAGCTGCTGCTTCTGTTTGCAGTCACACCATCAATAAACACTAGTGACCTTGTCCCATTGGCCCCTGCCATAACATTGATGTTTGATAGAGGATAAGGTATTCTTTGGACCAAGAGCTGTTTCTGTTCTTCTCCATGCTTTTATCTTATCTTGGTTCCTTCTGTCAAAAGGTTTTTGTTTTTGTCCAAGAACATCAGTGCTCTTTTTAGAGTGTAATCAGTGGTTTGCACCTTCTTGTAAACCTTCTGTAGTTATATTCACAATCTTCATCGCATCTCTTCATTGCAGACTTTGACAATGATGTGGATTCATCTCAAATGCTCTTTTTTTTTTCTTCATGATATAAACCTTTATTTCATACGTACAGATGCACCGCTAGAACTACGTCGTAAATCTCGGCTCAGTATTTGACACAAGCGATGAGATGCTGTGTTTAGATCAGTGTGCCGAATGATTCTGCACAGCAGCTCACTAAAAAACCTCCTCCTACTAAAAAATTCAAACTTTTTTTTTTAAATCATCTTCTTTCTGTTTTGCACAGAACACAGAGAAGATTGATCTGTTGGAAAAGGCCATAAAAACCCACAGAGAGAATATGAACGCAGTGAGTATCATTTACAGCACTCCTCACTTCTTCATTGTTGTGGAAGTGCAGTTTATCCATACAGCTGAAGATTCCCCTCCTCCTTCTGGGCGTATCTACCTCCCAGCATGACCACACCCCTTTCCCTCAATTGCAGAGTGTCACCAAGAGATGGCGCTTTCTTCACAAAAACTTTGACTTCTGTGATTCACAAATGTTTTAGCATTTCATGCTGAGGTATTTTCACTGGCTAAAACAGCTGCTACCAATGGTGGAGCAAGTGTTGAACATCTAAAATAAAAGGATAAAATTTTAGTCAGTATGACCATTCACACATTCTCCACTGCAAACATTCTTTTCATCAATTAATTTCAGTGAATCCATAGTGTGAATGCATTAGTAGAACTACCAACTGTATACTTGGCAGCAGTATTAACACAGTCATGGGAGCAACAGTGAGTTATTTAACTATAAAGTGTCTTTGTGCAAATGGGTTCAGTGCCTGTAGTCAGTGAGGGAATCACCGCGTCACATCTCATCAGTGCACAAAGCAGAATTCATTTGCAGCTCTTTAAGTTGCATAATGAGAAATGCCAGTTTTAGAGGCATTTCCTGCTTCCACTGGCCCACGTGTGCCAGCGTAAATATTGATGCTTCTCTCCAACATCGATGCTGCCTAAACGACATGCCTGTCTTATTGTCACTCTGGGTGATTACTTTAACAGTTTGACAGGCATGAAGTTGTATTTGTGCCACAAGGTAAAGACTTATTAGTGAAACTGTATTCATTTTCTTTCCTTACAGGTAATTAGAGGACATGACATAGTGGTCCACCTCTCTGCGCTCAGTATTCAAGCTGCTGAGAATAAAATCTCCACGCCTGACATCTTCACAGACACTTCCTACAATAAATTCTTTGAGTACCAACTCGTCACAGGCCAGGTAAAAACCAGATTTATCCTGCTAACAGTGGTATTTATACGTGACTACCGCTACAATATAACTAAAGGTGGTTTGGCTTACTTTATGGTTAAATACAGAGAATATTGTCAAATGCAGAACAAAGATGATGCACTCCTGAGAGGTGAAAGAGGGCAAAGGTCATTGCTGCAGCAATGAATAGGTTATACAGCTATGCTTTGTACAATTGTACAATTATGATTATTGATCTGCCTCAGCAGACAGTGTAGCGTTAGCTAACATTAGCAATCAAACAAGTCACTCCAGGCTGGTTTTGATCCCCAAAACCAAACGAGGTCTCCCCCCATGAATAACGTGCTCTGTTCCTGCACCTGTTCTGTCACATTTATGATTGGCCCAAAGGCCGGCTTCCAACCAACATGATTCATTAGTTACCTAACGGGAGTCCTTGCAGGTCCTTTCTGAAACCTCTGTTAGAGAGTCAGGTTCCACACCCACAACGTTGGGCTGCTACCCCAGCGCACCACAGCATAGAGGATGGCACCGGTCACCATGGACTCATAAAATATCCTGGGCATCATCTGCCAGATTTTAAGGACCTCAGTTGACTCAGAAAATAGAGATGGGTTTGGCCCTTCTTGTAGAGGGCTTCTGCATTTTTAAATAAAGTCCAGTTTACTGTCAGTGTGAACACTCAGGCACTTGTAATCCTCTCCTGTGTCCACTGTCTGATGCATCCACTGCTGCACAGTCATCAGAAAACTTGTGAAGGTGAAGGTCATTGTGTGGTAGCTGAAATGCACGGTGTTCAGGGTGAGAGGGAGATAGGACAGTCCTCCTGTGTTGCTGTCTGACACACAGCACTGCGGGCACACACATTATGGTCTGCCAAATGCAGAACACACTGAAAGATCAGTTCATTCAAGCACGGTTGAAGTTTGGAATGGAAATTTTGCCAAAGCTAAAAGTAAAAGTCAGGATAGTTTGGAATGGAATTCTAGCAGAAAACTACGAGAATGGAAATAAAATGTATGGAAAAGGCTTTTGATGTAAAACTTAAGACATCTGTACATTGTAACGGTGGCTGTATGATGGCTTTATTTGGCTGGAAGACCCACAGACTGTGGACAGCTGCAGGCTGCAAGCATTCTTTAATGTCCATGAGTTGGAGACGCGAGTAATTTTCTGCCAAGGAGTCTGAACCTTTCATTTGACTACTTTTTTTTTTTTTTTTCAAATTCATACAAAACCTTGAAAACTGGAAACTGTGGAAAGTCACTGCAATTCTTAAACATCTGATATGACACTTTCAACGTGCCTGAATTAGAGTTGAAGTGCAGCTGCCTTTCAGTTGTCGATTTTCTTTTCACATCTGTTGTGAAAACACGAGCTAATGAGCTGAGTTTTGTCATGTGTCAAAAAAGAATTCGTGCTACTAGAAAAGAGACGGCTGCAAAGCAACTTTCTCACTTCAGTTTCTCTCCAAAAGATAATATCCAAAACTGGCTGTGTGGGAGTCCAACAAGTTGATGAACACACCGGATATCACGGGTCCTACAGTGTGTATGACTCGCACGTCGTCTTTCAGCTGGCAGCTTCCAACACCTACAAAAGGCAAAACGCACATCATCTGATCCAAGCTGTGCAGGATGCACTCTTGGACATGAGGGCCTTGTTGGAGAAAACTCCAAGAGCAACTTAAAAGTGATTTTTTTTTCCCACCTTGCTCTGTATTAGCGTTTGAATTTATATGAATTAAGAATCCTTATTTCACACTGTTCACTCAGCAGTTGTATATCTGAGGCTGTGCTGTGCCCAAATGTGTGTTTGTTCTAAATACATTCTTAAATCTTCTTGTCATCAATAAACTGAAACGTGTGGGTACTGCTTCTCTCATACCAACTTCCTGCTAATTCTTTTAAATCTAATAAAATAAAAATGGTGTGACATTAAATTTGCTAAGCAAATCCAGTGTTTCACGGTGCTCAACCATTTTTGCTTTTACATCACGATTTATTCCTGTTGATGCATTCACTAATTTTTATAAAATGATCATTTAGAATCTGATGTCTGAGATGTCTAAGCCTTAGACATCTCAGAGAATTAACTCAAAGAGTCAAAGTTATTCATTTCTTTTGTTTGTAAGGGCCTCAGAAAAACTATTGACAGGTACCCTGGTCATGTAGCTGGAACAGGTAGGAAACTGAAATACCATTTGTGCAATCAGCTACAGGTTGAGATACCTGTCGGCTGGTATTCTTTTAATACATCATTGGCCCCGCCCCCTTTTTTTTTATTTAAGAAAAAAGTCACCAGCAAACTGCACCTGAGTGAAAGCTTCCAGACCCCTAAGTAAGGATAAAGAGACTAGCAGAAACCAAACCAGGCAGTGTGGTGAGTCCAAGCATCACAACACAGGGTGGTGATAAAAACCCAAGTGGCTGCAACCTACATCAAAGGCCAAGAAGTAGTGGACACCTTTGTGCCGGGGCAGAAACATGCAGGAAGGTCCCCACCAGAGCCCGGGGCCCTCGCCGAGACCCAACAGAGGCTGAGATGAAGGGAAGGATAGGGGAAGGGAGAGCCACAAGGCCCATCCGCCTCCACCCATCCCCCAGCTGCACCACCCCCAATGTCCACATCATCCCCACCCCACCCACAGATGCAAAAACAGAGCCCCCACACCGCCAACATATATACATATACACACACATCCATACACATATACATAATTGAATAATATAAACAATATACAATAACAGTTTGAGATGGAGTGCAGGTAGTGACACTTGGTGCCACAGCAGTGATGATTGTGCAATGACAGCAGCATGAGTGTGTGCAAGGATTGATGGAGGGAGAGCAGTGCAGCTACACAGCCCCACCAAAGTTCAGCAGTCTTACAGCCTCAGGTAAGAAGCTGTTCCTCCGCCTGGTGGTCCTGCTCTTGATGCTCCTCAGCCTCCTGCCTGAGGGGAGGGGAACAAAGTGTGTGTGTGCTGGGTGTGTGGGGTCCTTCAGGATGCAGGTGGCCCTTTTCCTGCATCTGGAGGTGTAAATGTTCAGTGGTGGTGGAGCTGACTCCAACAGTCCTCTGTGCAGCCTTCACCACCCTCTGCAGAGCTTTCTTCTCTCCTGCAGAGCAGCTTCCGTACCACACAGTGATGCAGGAGTTCAGGACGCTCTCCACCCCACATCTGTAGAACGAGGAGAGGACTGAGCTTCAGGGTCCAGCGTGCCTCAGCCTCCTGAGGGAGTAGAGGCGCTGGTGTGCCTTCCTGATCAGACTGGAAGTGTTGTTACTCCAGGTGAGGTCGTTACTCAGGAGTACACCCAAGTACCTGGGAACCACTTCCGCCGCAGATCCTCCAATGTGCAGGGGGAGGAGGGGGTGTCTGACTCTTCTGAAGTCCACAATCATCTCCTTTGTTTTTGCCACGTTGATGCAGAGATTGTTCTCTCTGCACCAAGCCTCCAGGTGTTCCACCTCCTGGCTGTAGCCGGACTCATCGTTGTTAGAAATGCATCCGACCACCGCTGTGTCATCCACAGACTTCACAATATGACAGCCTGGGTGTTTTGCTGAGCAGTCATATGTGAGCAGGGTGAACAGAAGAGGGCTCAGCACACAGCCCTGGGGGGAGCCAGAGCTGAGGATGATGGGGGAGGAGAAGACGTCGTGGATCCTCACAGATTGCGGCCTGTTCGTCAGGAAGTCCAGGACCCAGTTGCAAAGGGAGGAGCTCAGTCCAAGTGTGAACAGTTTGCACCAGGTTCTGTGGAAAGATGGTGTTCAAGGCTGATGTGGAGTCCACAAAGAGCACATAGGAGTCCTTACACTCGAGGTGGGTGAGGGCGGTGTGAGCCACAGATGGCATTCTCCGTGGACCGGTTCTTCCGGTATGCATACTGGTGTGGGTCCACAGTGACATCGATGGTGTCCTTAATGCGGGCCATAACCAGTCTCTCAAAGCACTTCATGACTATCGGGGTGAGAGCTACTGGCCGATAGTCATTCAGGCCTGTCACTGTGGAGCTCTTGGGGACCGGGATGATGGTGGTGGACTTTAGGCAGGTGGGGACAGCTGCTTGTGTGAGGGAGGAGTTGAAAATGTCTGTCAACACTCCCGAGAGTTGGTCTGCACAGTTCTTTAGCACCCGCCCACGAATGTTGTCTGGACCAGCAGCTCTGCGGGGATTAATCCTCTGTAGAACCCTCCTCACCTCTGCTGGGGTCACACTGAGGGGCTCTTCTCCAGGTGGTGGGGTGAGTCTGCTGGTGCAGGGGGTTGCGGGTTCCTCAAAGCGGGCATAGAACCTGTTTAGAATGTCAGACAGAGAAGGGTCCCTAGGGCATTGTGCATCTCTGGGGTTATAGTCTGTGATGCTCTTACAGTTTTTATTGATTGTTTTGACGCAGCCGTCAACTCAAAATCCACATTTCCAAAAGAGTTAACGCAGAGGCCTAAACAGTGCCACACGGGTCAACATGGCACGTTTTGTGTGCAAAAGGCTCTAACTGTGCCAGAACATTTAAAATATGGAACAAAAGCAAATTTTACCATCAAACAACTCAACTATGACACAAGTGTTTGAGCACCTCCAATCAATCATTACACAATGGGCAACAAAATACAAAATACAGCACTCGTGTGTGAATTATTGCTTGTCATTGTAGCCTATGACTGTACCTAGCTTACATGCCAGTGCCGTTTGTAGTCAAATTTGCCTTCTTGCAAAAAATGCATCCAGAATTAGAAATGCTTTGATGCAAATTTTATTCAGACTGTGGCTGACAAATGAAATATTCCAACAGAGAATACATGGAAATAAAAATAAAATCCATTA
>JAVDPK010001764.1:83913-109227 GCA_034780415.1 Cichlasoma orientale | reverse complement strand
GCAACCAGTCAGATGATTCACTGGAGAATAAAGCAGTTGCTGCTTCGGACGTCATAGGTCACATGGGGTTTTTTTTTTCGCCTTGAAGCTTCGAAGCAGTGGTTCAGTGGAGTTGTAAGTCCAGGATTGGAAGCACGTATCAAAGCTTCGGGCTCACACAGTCATCACCAGCGTCTCATTTGTTGGTGTAAACGCGGTCCAGTGTGTTGTTTCCCTGTGTTGGTATAGTGACATTTTAAAATCAGCCACTATAATTATTTTTATCTGAAGTCAGCGCTAAATCAGATAAAAAGTCGGAGAAATCAGAGTAAGTATGAATGTGTGTGAATGCAAACATGTTTGTGTAAAGTGCTTTGAGTGCTCAGCTAGAGTAGAAAAGCACTATGTAAAAACTAGTCCATTTACCATGTTTCAAAAGTATTCCTTTAAATTTGTATATTAATATTTTGTATATTACTACACGTATTTACCTGAACATTCCCAAAACAAGGACTGCAGGGTCTCTTACTGTTACCCGTGTGATTTGGACGTTCTGGCAGTCCACTCCCTTTTTCTGGTAATATAATTTGTTTCCATGTTTAGTGTGCTATTTTAGTTTGTTTTGTGGTTTCTCTTACTCCCAGTGCCCCAGCAGTGGGGCGTGGCTTCCTGCAACTGTATGATTGTCCTCATTAACCCCCCCCCCCCCTTCTAGTTTTATCAAAGCTGAGTGTTCTTTCATTGATTACATTGCTTTGTGACACACACAGAGAGCAAATACTGCACAAAACTAAAGATCATTTTAGTGATAAGTGTGAGAAAGTAACAAGGTTTGAAGAAACCAAAGTAGAACAAGAAATACAAGTTTGACCATGATAATGGCAGCATTGTGTTTCTGCTCCTTTCACGAACTGCTGTGAGACTGTTTCAGCATACAGTGTGCCTTTACAACCAGGATTTAAACTGATTATTATTTAGCATGCAACCAATAGTTGCTGAAGGCTTTAAAGGAACCAAAGGTAACAAAGGACTGACTTTCACATGTTATTCCACCTCAGGTTGTTGGAGCAAGTGACTTTGGAAAAACATCTCAGAATTGGGGTCTTATTTCTGTCTAAAGTCCTGAAATATGCACATGTTAATTCTCCTCACAAGCACCCATTATTTACAGCAGTGGTTCCCAAAGTCAAGAGTGCTGCGGCCCGCTTAAAAAACAGAGACTCTCACGCCAACAAATAGACAGTGCTGTATAAAGATTTAAAATATGTCACATCTGACCTCTCCTTCAAGGTCATTAGATCTGAAGGTTAAATGATGATGCTGTATAGAGCTATTTAAAACTGTTTCTTACCGCCATTGACAGCATACATTACTCTGACCTCTGACCTCTTCTTCAGGGTCAAATTTTCATAAAATGTATTTTTAAAACTCTGCCTAAAATTCTGCTCTCTTTGTTTATATTGGCAACATTTAGGAAATGATACGAGTATATGGGGATTCTAAATATCACATTTGACCTCTGATCTCACTTTTACGTTTCACATCTGCCTTTCATTCAAGCTGGCCCTAAAATGTGTTCGTCTTTAAAGAAAGTATTTGTCAAGAGAAAGAGAATAAGCTGCCTAGTTAGAAATAAACTGCAGTATAATAATGTATAACTAGAAGCACTCAGAGTTCAAACCTCCACCAAGGCTGCTCACTCTCTGGGCAGTAATTACTTTTAAGGGAATAATTTGTATATATTCAGGTTTTCTTTGTTCTGCTGCACTTTGATGTTCAGGGCCTCGGTCCTGTGGCTGTAAAACCAGCCGAAATCATCACCACTTATCACCTTAACGAGTTCTTATATTTCTATGCGTTAAGAATTTAATGCCATTTCAATGTTTATAGCAGCACATTGTGGGTTTATTGATGATTTTGCTTCTATTGTAATATAGAATTTTGCTTCAGTCATTGGTTATCTTGCATTATGACTTGCCTAGACTTATAATAGTGGTTGCAGTAGGCTTAAAAATAAATAAATAAATCACACTTTTTCTGTATGGATGCCTCTTTTAAAAGGTTACTAGACTATTGTTTCCCAAAAATTGAATTATAGTGTAAAAATAAAAACCTGCTCTGGTTGAGAAACTGGTCGTTGGCACTGTAAAAAGTTCCAGGAGAGTTATGTGGTAGAATATTTCTTAATAAACAAGAGGCATAATTTCATTTACTTCCATGATTTAATTCAGTGCGCTCCATACTTAATCATGTATGAGGCTTGGGGATATCCTGCAGAGCAGACAGATTTTCATTCAGTACTGATTCTGGGGATTTTTCAAAGACAGTCGGTTGAGTCTGAGCATGTGCAGAGTAAGTGTAACTACTCTAGCTTGTTTCTGCTTTGAGAAACTGAGTGTTATGTTACTATTGCCCCCGTCTCCACTACCATGAAGCAAGAAGAGAGGTGGTTTAGAGGTACGCAAAGTTTCGGGCTAGGGGAGCTTGAGTTTTAAAAATGTGCTCATCTGTGGGGGCTCCGGAGAGGGAAGGGAGTTTTTGGTGCTAGAACTTTTTTTGAGAATCAAATAAATTAGGACGACTAGAACACATGAAAGGTCAATGACGTAAAGAATCAAAAGGAGGCAGTAATGTAACAAAATAGGAAACCAACTACCGACTTTGCGCGACCATTTTTGGCTGCTTTCAGCACCCGTACCGTAAAATCACTAAGCGACGCGCAACTAAATCCAAACGCGGCTGGTTTGGCAGGGATTTTGCCATCGACGATTCACTCGACCGCAGTGGGAGTTTTGTGTAAGCTAACGTTTGCCACAGGTAAATGTTAAATGACGTTTCTGTGTGTCTGGTGTAAAGTTGTTTTTGTAGGTTTTACGAATGTGTGCTTTTTAAATTTTCGTGTAGCGATATCTTGAATTTATCTTCGCAGCCGCTAAGATTGTTAGCCGGGTAGTGCTACCAGATTTGTAGCTCAGGTTACCAGTTTGTTTGGCGTTGCTAGGCCAGTGTTGTGGTCTCGTTATGGGCTGCATTTAACACGAGCTAACGCTGGATAGCTGACCCTAATTCATTGATAACGTTTACGATGCTGCAGCCATTAAACGTACCGTTTATCGAATTTCCCTCTAATGGCTGTCATTTAATTCCCTGACATTCAATTCCATGACATTCAACTTTAACCAGCGAAGGTTTCTTCACCTAATTAGCTAAAATCCAGTTAGCCAGTTTGGAGTAGTGCCATTGCAATACTCTGCCAGAGTAGTGTGTTAGTGCCATCTTCTGTATGTATGCAGATATAAAAAGGTTACTCATTTAAACAACTGTATTTAACCTAATGTGTGCTTATGCCTGTTGTTATGGTATTTTACGGTGATATCTGGAAAACTCTTAGGAAGCTTAGTGTTGATTATGTAGAGGCTGCTCAGGTGTTGGTGCCAGGTAACTGTATCACTGCCTGCGCAGGAACTTCTTTGCTTTCTTAACCACGTGTGTCCCCCTCTTTGTCCTTTAAAGGTAGTTAAAACTAGCGTTAAACCTCCCAGAATGAAATAAAGCTAATAGAATCTGAAGAAGCAACTGTCATTTATGTCCAAGAGATACAACTGGTTGAGCTAGGACTGGGACGGAGTACAGTGAGTCAGTGGAACCATTATTTAACCAGGCAAGACATTAGGAGCTCATCCTTATTTACAGCATGCCTCCAAAAGGCAAAGCCTTGTAGAAAAGAGGGCAGCTAGAAAGAAATAACATTTTCAGAAGTTGAACAGCAGCACTTATCCAAAAACAAAACATCCTCTCGTAAGTGCTGACCTCTGGTGGTTTTTGTAATGACCCTTGGCAGAATTTCTCTTTAAGTACCTTTAACCTGTGTAATGCTTTAACCATGAACCGTGTGTGTGTGTGTAACTGATATCATGCATGATTGTGCTCACCCCAGCAGTGTCAGATGTGGGCATTTCTATTGCTGAAGTGTTCCTGAAGCTGCACTTTTGGAAGACAAGGTGCCAAGCAGCAAGGGCTGGCAGATTCTCCTCATCATGCCCAAGACCAAGAGCTCAGAGTCAGTCAAGGTGGTGGTCCGCTGCCGTCCTATGAATGAGAAAGAGCGGGCCGCCAAATATGAGAGGGTGGTCTCTGTTGATGTCAAATTGGGCCAAATTATTGTCAGAAACCCCAGGGAGTCCTCAGGCAATGAACTCCCAAAGGTTTTCACTTTTGATGCAGTTTATGACTGGAACTCCAAACAAATAGATTTGTATGATGAAACCTTCAGGCCCCTGGTCGATTCTGTTCTTCATGGGTTCAATGGGACCATTTTTGCGTATGGCCAGACGGGTACAGGGAAGACATACACTATGGAAGGGGTGAGAAATGATCCGGAGAGGAGAGGGGTGATCCCAAACTCTTTTGAGCACATCTTCACACACATTTCACGCTCACAGAACCAGCAGTACTTGGTGAGAGCGTCATACTTAGAAATTTACCAAGAGGAGATCAGAGACTTGCTCTCAAAGGATCAGGCGCATCGTCTCGAGCTCAGGGAGAAGCCTGACACGGGCGTGTACGTTAAAGACCTTTCATCGTTTGTCACAAAGAGCGTGCGGGAGATCGAGCATGTCATGAATGTGGGCAACCAGAATCGATCAGTTGGTGCCACCAATATGAACGAGCACAGCTCACGCTCTCACGCGATCTTTGTCATCACAGTGGAGTGCAGCGAGTTGGGTGTAGATGGAGAGAACCACATAAGAGTTGGTAAACTGAACCTGGTGGATTTAGCTGGCAGTGAAAGGCAAACCAAAACTGGAGCTCAGGGGGAAAGACTTAAAGAAGCCACAAAGATCAATCTGTCACTTTCTGCTCTGGGGAATGTCATATCAGCGCTGGTGGATGGCAGGAGCAGCCACATCCCCTACCGAGACTCAAAGCTCACGCGTCTGCTGCAGGACTCCCTTGGGGGCAATGCCCGCACTGTCATGGTCGCCAACATTGGTCCAGCATCCTACAATGTGGAGGAGACCTTGACAACGCTGCGCTACTCGAATAGGGCTAAAAACATCAAGAACAAACCACGCATCAATGAAGACCCCAAGGATGCCCTGCTCCGGGAGTTTCAGGAGGAAATCGCCAGACTGAAGGCGCAGCTGCAGAAGCGCTCGGGAAAGAAGAAGAGGAGGCAGAGGAGGAGAGCAGGGGAAGAAAGCGATGGTGAGGATCTGGAAAGTGGTGAGACGGAGGATGATGAGGAAGATGGAGACGACAAGGGGGATTACTGGAGGGAACAGCAGGAGAAGTTGGAGAAGGAGAGAAAGGCAATCTTGGAGGATCACAGCCTGGTGGCCGAGGAGAAAGCTCGACTTCTTAAGGAGAAGGAGAATAAAATGGAAGACTTGCGGAAGGAGAAGGAGGCTGGAGAGATGCTTGCAGCCAAAGTTAAGGTAAGCAGTTTTTAAAACTAGTACTTATCTGTCAAAGTAGTGGCTTCATAGTTTAGCAGTTCACACATTTGCTTAACAAGTGAAAGATCCCTGGATTGATCCTGGGAGGAAACGTCAGGAAGGGCATCCAGCATATTAAAAATAAATAAATGAAAAAAATTGCCAAAACAAACATGGAGCCACTTGCTGTGGCGACCCCTTGTGAATCAGGGAACGGCCAAAAGTAGCTGCTTCTACTTATCTGTTGAAGCAATTTTGACCAAAAGGAAGATCACCAGCTCAAAGTTTAGAATGTATTTATATCTGTTTGCAAAAAATCATTTATCTGCCCATAATACACACGCAACTTTGCAAAGCTTCCTTGAGGTCACTTCTGAATTTGAGTCATTTACTTTCCCCTCAGATGACGTGAAGCTTTGTTTTCCTAATTTGTTTGTATCCAGGCGATGGAGAGTAAGCTCCTAGTAGGGGGAAAGAACATTGTGGATCACACTAACGAGCAACAAAGGATGCTGCAGCAGAAGAGGCAGGAGATTGCTGAGCAGGTATAGTAAAGGGGTCTACTCTGTTCATTTCAGCTCCATGTTCTTAACCTTGGACTGTACTAGAGCAGCAAGTGTGGCAATTTGGGGACCTAAATGGCAGCAATCGGGGCTTGTAATAGTGGGGCTGTACCAAGCCCGAGTGTAAGATTAATAGTTCAGAAAGTCTTTTTTTTTATCATGCTAGTAGAGTCCAAGAATAAACATGTGGAGCTGAAAACATTCAGACTTCTCTAAATGACTGAAATTACAGTAATTTTCTGTCCCATGTGTTGCTCATATTCATTGTTAGACATTTTCAAACTTCTTCAACAGTCTATATTGTTTTTTGATAGTGAACAATCTTGACCATTTAGTACCACATGACAACATCTTTCAGTCAGTAAATTCTGTGTGACCTCATTAGACAGAGCCTGGTGAGTGTTTAAAGTTGTGAACGTGTGCGTGTGTGCGTAAAGAAACGGCGAGAGCGGGAGATGCAGCAGCAGATGGAGTGTCGTGATGAAGAGACCCTGGAGCTCAAGGAGACCTACACTTCTCTGCAGCAGGAGGTCGACATCAAGACCAAGAAGCTGAAAAAGGTAACAGCAGGTTCAGTTGATGGTTGTTACATTGGCCCAATGCACTGTCCACGATATCGGTTCACACAACAATCGCTGTTTTTCTGTAATTCTGAATCGATTCCTAATGTCAAAAATAGTTCTTGGTACTCATGTTGACACAAAAGAAAAGGAGGATGTGAGTTCTGAGGGCATATACTACTTCACAGCACTGTATACCAGCATGTATATGCATTTGGATAGTAATACAAAAGTAACTGATAACTTCATTTTCATAACTTTCATTAAAAAAATTAAGTTCAGAATCTAATCCTGAGATTGCCAAAGTTGGCACACCTTTGTGATCACCTGATATATTCTAAGATCCCAAAAATGATGCTAGCGGCATCAATATGCTGTTGATGAAAAAGTTCCAGCATTTGAGGTTTGTTGGGTAATAAAGTGTCTTTCAAGTAAGTAGGTCAGCTGCTTTTTGAAGTCAGGTATTGTCTGTTTGGGTAGTTTATTATTCCTCATGATAGTCAGGCATCTAAGCTCGACTAAGTCCTTTTTGTCACCCTAGCTTGCTCTCTTTCTCTGTCCTCTAGCTGTTTTCCAAGCTGCAGTCATTGAAGTCAGAGATCCAAGATGTCCAAGAGGTGCACATCATCAGGCGCCAGGAGTTGGAGCAGACTCAGAATGAGCTCACCAGGGACCTCAAACTCAAGTATGGAGCCTGCATATCAGTGTTGCCCTGGCACAAAGACACTGATCAATATTGTGTCTGTTCTGACCATCGTGTGTTAGAGGAGGAACTAGAAGAAAACAGCTGATTTCATGCTGTTTCGTGCAGGCTGAGAGTAGGGAACTGGGGAAGCCTTTTGTGCATTGCTAACACATTTGCACACTGCAGTGCATGGAAATGAAATGTTTATTGAGTTACAGATGTATTACACTAAATCCTTTCAATCATTAGACTTCCTGTTTAATAACATGCGGCACAAGTGCCTGAGTTGTTGTTTTTTTTTTTTTTTTTTTTTTGTCTTTGTCTGTCTTCCTGTCTATTAAGTGCCTTATGTGTTTGTCTTCCAGGCAACTGATTATAGAAAACTTCATCCCCCTAATGGAGAAGAACAAAATAGTTAACAGGGCTTTCTTAGATGAGGAGGCTGAGGAGTGGAAGATGAAGCCCATCACACGGATAGAGGAGTAAGTCACACAACATTCAGAGCGTCTCTGAGTCATTCCATCTGAAGTCGACCGTCTGATTTGCCTAAAAATTTTATGGTCCAAAGTTTGTGTGTAAATTTAATTATTAAAAAAGTTATATGAGCGGGTGGATCAGGGGTGGAGCAGGCGACCACATTCAAATGCCGCTTTGCGGTGCGGGCGGCGCAAGTTCGAATCCCGGCTTCCCCCGTGTCTTCCCCCGTATCTTTCCCCCACTTCCTGTCTATCTACACTGTCAATGAAAGCTGCTGTGGCCAAAAATGCATAAATAAATAAATAAATTAAAAAAAAAATATATATATATATAAAAATTTTTATTCATTTATTTTATAAAAATAAATAAAAGTTATATGAGCTGGGTGCCCAGGTGGCTCAGTGGAAGAGCAGGTGACCCTGCATGCCGCAAAGCGAAGTGCGAGCAGCGCAGGTTCAAGTCCTGACCCATGGCTCCCTGCTGCGTGTCTTCCCCCATCTCGCCTCCCACCTTCCTGTCTCTATACTGTTGAATAAAGCCGCTATGGCCAAAAAATATATATTTATATAATGTGTGTGGCTATGGGTAGCACTACAAATCATGTTCATACTTCATGCTAACCAGAGTTTTCACAAACCAAAACGAGGAGATTATTCACAGCTGAGCTGTTTGAAGAACAATGCATGCAACATTAGCCGATCATCTCTCCAGAACTACAAAAACTCGATTTCTGGCAGAGTCACACTCTGTATAAGTACGCAAACAGACATCAATGTGGGAAACTACAAGTCTCTGCCTATAGATGTTGTTTGGCATGTAATTCTAGCAAACACAGTTTAAATGTAAAGACAGAAAAGGAGCACAGCGTCCAGTCAGTTCTCGGTGACAGCCAGTAATGGTTGGATATTCTTTTTAAATGAGATTTCTTGAAATCTGAGTAGTAAAATGTAGTCTCAGTGTTATCTCTTCTATAGTGACAGAGGGGGCACTATATTATAAGACACCGAGGCAAAACGCTCTCTCTCTCCTTCTCTCTGCTTTAGTGACCATCAGATGATGAGCAGGCCTCTGTCTGCAGTTGGCTACTGGAGGCCTCTCAGTCACCATGCTCACAGGGCCATGATGTCGAAGCCTGACATGAGATACAAAGTAAGCTGTTCTTCTCCTTCTCCTTTCTCAGTGATAAATGTCTTATACAGTATTTATTGGTAGAAGTCATTTTTAGTCTGAGTAAAATTTTATTTCTATAGCGCCCCTCAAGACTAATATCACAAAGTGCTTCACAACATAAGAGCAAAAAAGGGAAAAACAAAAACCAACTAAACGCAAGTTTAAAAAGGTGTTTTTAGCTGTTTTTAAAAGACGCCACCAAACCCACAGCTCTCAAGCTCAAAGGGAGAGTTCCAGAGTCGGGGAGCCACTGTTGCTACAGCTCTGTCTCCTATAGGTCTCAGCCCTGATCACGTGACCTCAGAGACATGATAGGGATATATGGATGTTAGAGTTCACTGGATGTTAGAGCTCTTCATGGACAAGCTGGTGCTTGTCCATGAAGAGCTCTAAATGTCAGAACCAGAACCTTAAATTGGACTCTGAATTTAATGGGGAGCCAGTGCAGCTGGATCAGCAACTGTGTGACATGAGAGCAGCATTCGGAACAACCTGGAGGCGCTCCAACGTTCGCCAAGATGAGTAAACAGAACATTACAATAATCCAAGTTCAGAGCGTGACACAATGGATCTTAACAACATTCCCTAAACGGTAAAAACAAGGGTGAACCAGAGATTTGACATGGACACCTAGAGTGAAAGCAGAGTCAAAGGTTACCTCAGGGTTCCTCAGGGAAGATTTAGCAAATGTGGCAAGGGGACCGAGAGTCTCCATTATCCTGGGCACAAATCAGGGGGCACAAACAAGGACTTCAGTTCTGCGTGAGATGTCTGAGTGCTGAGATGTTTGCACACACTCATCATGGTCATGAATTTCATGGTAATTTGGGGCTTTTAATGATTTCTTTGAACTTTTTCCAATGATTGTGCACATCTCTAACGACTCAAAAACAAGAATTGATGCACAAGTTTGAATTTAATTTGGATTTTGATGTGTTTAAAGCACAACTACAATTCTCTTTCTTAAAGCTATAGTTTTCTTGGACTTCCCCATTGTTCTGAGTATTGCTCAGTTCAGTGAGTGTTGTCAAGCAAATCCTTTTAGTGCTGGCAAAGGGAAAGAACATGATCACTGCCAGACGTTAATAGGCCTTGGCCTTGTTTTCAGCACCACTTAGTAAAAGATTTAAGTGAGTGTATGCATATATTTTGGCCTTTCTGTACAAATTGGATCCTGTGTCGATTACAAAACCAAAATACATTCAAACTTGTGCACTCACTTCTTGTTTTTTAGTCACTAATTATGTATGCTGTGCAATCGTGCAACAAGAAGAACACAAAGATTAAAAGCCCCAAATTCCCATGACATTCAAGCACATGATGAGTGTATGTAAACCTCTGAGCACAGCTGTAAAGAGCTGAATTTTCCCACATGAATGTGTTTCTGCTTCATTGTCCCAGGCCGAAAACATCCTAATGCTGGATATGGACCATCCAGCACGAACGACTAAAGACTACCAGGAGCCAGTTATCGCCCCAAAGGTGGCGGCAGCGCTGGAGGATGCGCTAAGAGATGAGGATGAGATCCAGGTAGATGCCTCAGGCTTCCACAGCAGATTGGGACCAGTGTTGCCTGCCGGTGCCAGCGGCAGTCTGAAGAAACCAAAGTCCGGGTAAGTGGAAGGAAAGGAAGGCGGCACCAACTTGTGGCACTTTTAAGTAAATGTACATTACAGCCAAATGACTGTACCTTGTTGAAGTGTCAAGGAGGCTGGCCGCTAAATTAGCAAAAACTCACTCGTCAAATCTGATATCTGATCAGCCCCTAATAAAGAGCCTAGATAACCTTTCGCTGTCACACAGACGGTGTGTTTAACCCTGTGCCAATGTTTTCTGTCCCCTAGTCGACCAAGAACGGGGAAGAAGTCGAGCACCCCCACCTCTCCGTACAGCCCCTCTAGCCCAGGATCCCCTGTTTACCCACAATCCCGTGGCCTGGTGCCAAAGTGACCATTGCTGCTACTGTCTGCAACTTCTGTTGTGCACATGTTCCCCTGTCCACCTGGGATTCATATTAAAACATAGGTATTGTTTATCTGTTCTTTGTTGCCCAGACTGCAGAATCTTTTAAAGACTAATGCTGCTTTTGAGTTTTTAACCACACCACTGTTAACTGTTCCCTCTTTATCTTGCATAAAACACTGCAGCAGCAGCCACACATGAACCCTCACATCATGCTACACTGCTTTACTGTTCCCTGGATGTTGATGAATGTCAGTAATGTTTCATATATACACATCACAATGTTCTTAATGTACAGCAGAAGTGAAGGTTGGATTTGACCGTCCCTTGATGGACGGTAATAACATCAATGCACTACTACTTCATAACTTCCTAAATGTGTGTTAGGTGTCCTCTGTGTTACTGTCAGTGGGTGGGGTGGTGAGGAGGAAAAGGTAAAGATACACAAACTGAAAGCTCCCTGGCACTAACATGGTTGCGTGTGTGTGTGCTGTTGTACATCTGGCTGCACATCTGTGCATCACTGCCTGAATAGATTATTATTTTTTTTTTACTATTTATGTCATATTGCGCTGTTTTTGTCCATGATTTTAGTTCATGAATGTTAGAGTGGAGCTTTAAGCCTGTGTGTGGCTGCATGTGTTATTTTGTCTTAAAGGAATAGTTGCACATTTTGGCAAATACGGTTATGAAAGAGAGGCAAGAAGAGCTCTTCCCACTGTGCGCTTAATTTGGAGCTGGAAGTGTTTTTGTGTAGACGTGGCTGGTGAATGGATTTGTGGGTAAAGGAGTGGATTTTTGTTGCCCAGTCAAAATAGTTTTTAAGGATGTAGTTAAATGCAATGTTAGTAAATAGTTACACTGCACTACATTTTAAAACTACCTTTTGCAGTACTGTGACTAACTTTAGGTCAGGATAATTCACAGGCTAGTTGGCGTCCTAGACTCTCCAGATGGAGTGTGCACCACTCAGCTGTGATGCTACTCTGCTGATGTGCTGATGAGCGGAGCCAGAGCGCTCTCTGCTGGACAAACTGTGATAACACCATCTCTAATTAAGCCTAAACGTGTTTTTATGCAATGTGTTCTGGAAAAAACATATATGCTGATATTGTGATTGAGTAACTTGGATCCCACAAAACCAGGTTTGCCATTTTCAGTCTCTTTGCTGAGCCGAGCTTCTGATTCTGGTTTATTTAGCGTACAGACTTCAGACTAACTTCCTCAAATGGTGGACTGTTCCTTTAAGACTGTATGATTGTGAATGTGCAGGCCAGGAAGTAAAGCATGCTCCAGATCTGGTCTCAGTCACGAGTTGCTGTAATTCACCCACTGTGGACACTTTCTAGGTTGCAAGACATAGCAGCTGCCCACCAGACCACTAGGCAGGAGATCAGCATTAACTACAGCCTGGGTCAGATCACAGGTACAGTCCTGGAATGTGCCTCAGATTCATCAGGGTTCCAAGGTGCCTTAATCTGCATCCTCGATCTCTGCTCCTTCATTTGAGATGTGCACACATACTCCTCCCAGTCTTCATCAACGCATCCATTCATTCATTCCAGGATCAGAGAATCGTTAACAGCGTGAACATTAGCAGAGCATTCGGACACAGCATTCAGTTGTTTCTGGGTCTTTTGGGTGAAGGCTGCTGCAAAGGAAGGCAGGTGAAGGGTCAACATTCTCCTTCTGATATTTATTGTTACCTCATCTACCTTGGTATTGGTCTGAGTGCAAAAGAGCATTAAAACATCAGGGGCGCGCAGGAGAGCTCTTCAGTGGTGGTTCCGCCAACCTCAGTGGAAACCCTGCAGACTTGAACGGATCTCAACAACAAACCATTCCACACGTTTGCCTCCAGGTGGATAATATGCAGTTTTAACCTTCACGGTTCAGCCTGCTTCTCTGCTGCTCTCTGTCCCCATACTCTTAACCGTGAATGGGTGCGCTTTCCGCTCGCTGCTACCATGCAGGGTTTTCCAACCCACTGTGACATTTCAGCAAGCCTGGGTCAAGTGGCAAATGAAATCTTTTTAAGTACTCGTGATGTGGCCTCTTGATTGTCTGCTGGGGTCAGACCTCACAGGGTACTTCAGGGATCTCTCTGCTGCTTGACCCGTGCTCGTGTGTGTATTTAGATACTGTATGTAATGAGTATAATTTGTTGAAAGGCAATCCTTTAGTCACTTTTGCATCTGTAAGAAAAACAAACGAGTTTCCATTTTGAAAAAATTAACTTATTACAATCTTATGTTTTTATATGCAGATGTAGATATAATTTTTTATTCTTTTTTTTCCTTGAAAATTGTTTTATTTTTGAAGCTCTGTAACTCAATGCTGAAATCTTTATTTTGCATCATATATAGTCTGTCTTTGCTCAGCTGTCCTCATGGACGCTGAGAGCACGGCCCATGTTGTTGATTTGGGTCTGTGCAGAAAGAGGAAACGGGCGATTGAGTCACATCACAGATGAATATCGGCACATTTAGCTGTGTGTTGTACTTCACATACATAATCATTAGAATAATGATTGACTGTTGTAGCTAACATTGAAATACTATATACCTGCTGCATGATTTCTAGCACGCTTGAGTAACATGTTTGGTTGTGACTGTGTTCATTGGTCATAAGAATTTAGTGAGCAAAATGTGAAATGCTTGATTTGAATAATTTTGTATCACCGAGCTACGTCACTGGATCCGAACTCCCAGACACTTTTGTGACCAATTTTTACGTGCTGTTGTAGCCATATGACAATTCTGCTGGTGCGTTTATGTATCTGACCTGTTTTACTTGTTTAGTTTCTTTACATTAATAAAGAAAAGTTAATGACAGTACTGTGGTATAGCTTTATTGGGTATTTAAGAATGATTTGTGATCTTATTGTTCCCCCTTCCCCATAACAGTGACGGGGAAAAAGTATTTTCTGAGATTCAAGATTTTCCTTTATTCATACCCCTGGCAAAAGTCTGACTTAAAGTTATTGTTATTCAACCAACAATTTATTTATTTTTTTTTTTTTGTTGACCATAAATTACACAGGCATCTCCCAGAAGATAAGACAAAGTATAAGAGGCATCACTGTGGGGAAAATATTTCTCAGCTTTTATTTACATGTGAAGAAAAAGTGGCATGTCCAAAATGATTCATACCATTTGCAAACTGTCTGTGGGAAAATCCAAAGTCCTGTAGGATTTCTAATAGTCCGAGCTGTTCTAAAGCATCCTAATTACAGTGATTCATTGGGAGCAGCTGTTTTAATCAACAGGTGAAAAACAGCAGCTCTCTGCAGTTGCATTGTGGACAGTCATGGCTAAAACAAAGGAGCTCACTAAGGACCGGCAGCTGCGCGTCGTGGCTGCTCACAAGTCAGGGAAGGGCTATAAGGCCTTCCATTAGCTACAGTGCAAAGTGTTATTCAAAAATACAAGACGCTCCTCACTGTGGAAAATCTCAGAGGACGTGGTCGGAAGCCAAAAGTGACACCTGTGCTGGCCGGGAGGATAGTGAGAGGTGACCACCATGGCCACCCTGGTGAATCTGGGCTCGGCTGGTGGCAGACAGTCCAGCAGACACTGCACACTGTTGGGTTCCGAGGACACCACTTCTCCAGAACAGGCACGCAAAAGCCCGCTTTGCCTTTGCAAATGCTCATCTCTGGATCATAGTCATAAAAATCAGAACCAGAACCAAAAAGAATGTTTGTTTTTTTTCACATTGATGAGTTAGATCAGTTCAATCACTCAACTGACAAAACCACAGGAAACTGTCAACTTTTGTATAATGAACTTTATTATCCGCAGTCAATAATACAGCTCAATTCGGAAAAACAAGCAAGTCAGTCTCACCAAAACGTAATCTCGAGGAGAGGGAGAAAAAAGAAACTGATCATATACATTCAGCAGTGGAGCACAACAGCACAACAGAGTGGTACTTGTGTGGAATAAAGGAATGGTCTTCATATAATAATCAAAAGGAGATCGAGCAGCAGAAAAAAAAAAGTCTCAGTGAAGCGTGATGTTACACTCAGAAGGAATGATTGGATCCGATCCCTGTTATTGTGGCATTTATCTAATGAACCGTATTAATGCAGAATGCATCTGCATTGTGCTCCAACACTGATATTCAGATACAAACTTTCAAATGAGTAAACTCTAAGGCTTCAGATGATGTCATATAGAAAAACAGTGGAGTGGTTTTAGAAATGGATTTTTCTCTTTTTCCTTCTGATGAGTGACTTGCTGCTGTTCTGCTGGTCCCGCTCCAGATTTGAGTCCATGCAACTAACGTTTGGCACAGGAGGAAGCTTAAAGTATAAAGGAATAATGCCCCATCAAACTAGAATCCACTATGGAAAAATGGTAACTAAAAGAAGTGTCTTCAATCTCAAAGTACCGCTGTTGCTTTTTTATGATTCACAAAACTAAAAGTACAACAGTTTCATACACACACACCACTTCAAGTCTCAGAAAATTAACAATAAAAAAAAAAAAAAAATCTAAATATTACAAGGAACATGAATCATCAGAAACGTTACTCGTGTGTTTTTATCATGCTGGTTTATTTATGTGAAATGGAATATTAGCGTGTGTATGTGATCTTTAATGGTCGTTCTCTTTTGGTTAATGGGATGTAGAGAGAAACAGTGAGGCTGCCCTTTGGATGCACACGTGAGGCTTAAAGTGAGCGTCGTCTCTGAGGAGACAAAGATTAACGATGAAGCATGTGCATAGAAGGAAAACTCTGGGAATCAACTAGGCTCATAAAACGCAGGGAAAAGATGACCAACCTTGGTTGAAGCACATCACTTAAAGGCTAATTCGGATTTATTTAAATACGGTGTGTTCCCTATTATGAGGCTATTATAGCTCTGTGGGTTGCACAAGCTCTTGTTTCCTCAAAGCAGCAACCTTTCAGGTGGAAAAGCCTAAAAGCTCACAAAAACTGCACGTCCCCTTCCAGCTTTAAAAAGCATGCCAGGTACAAAAAAACGGTTCTGGCCTCTGTGGATAGCTTCCCCCCTTCGTAACAACTGTGCTGTGGCTCATTTTTTTTTTAACTCAGTAATTTGGATAATGACAGGATTTAAAGTTTGATTTGATTGACAGGTGTGCAGCTGCATGCTAGGCCAGACCTCCAATAATAAACTACACCTCTAACATGTAGTTATCGTTTGTAAACAGGTTCCATCAACGGAAATCATCAGTGATGCTAGTGTTGTGTGTAATTTTATTTCCATATTGTCAACGTTGTGTTTGCAGTAACTAAAGCAGCAGAGAGGCTTTTTTTTTTTTCTAGAAGCAGGTGTAAATAATTTTTTAGCTCCATTCATTAAAGAGGAGCTCACCAGCTCTGTACACTGGGATTAGCAGGAAGAGAAAAGGCTCTTCTAGATCATCTCTGTTAGTGCTGAGACACAAATAAACCACAGTTATCCTTCCAGGAGTGAAATTGCAGATTGGAGGCTAAAGGCACAGCTCCCATTTTATCTGGAAATCAGTGGAAGAAACCTGTCGCACTCTCTCGACCACCTGCTTGTAGCTAAAGCATCACTGAAGAAAATCTACTTAGTTCTCGCATCCTTGAATCTGCATCTCCTTTTCTGGAAATCACAGGTAGATGATAACAGATGTCAAACCAGCTTCCACACTATGAGCCTGAACTCTCCAGCTGTCATCGGTCTGTGGCTGAAACTCTGCCTCTGCTGCACCTCTAAGTTGCCTCTTTACAAACTGTGGACGCTGTTAGGCTGATTCAAATATTAGTTATACAGAGCGGCAGAGCTGTAGCGCAAATTCATAAATGGTTTATTATGTATTTTATGCCAATTTGTGTCTTTTTGTACCTCAAAGGAGGTCCAAAATGTACATCTCTAAAACCCTCTCTCCCCCTCCACTGGACATATGGAGCTGACTCTTCACAGCACCAGGAAATGACTCGAGTAAAGAGCAGCAGGAAAAAGAGGGAGCAGAAAGAGGGTGGATGATGGAGAGGATGAGGGCAGGTAAGAGAGAAAGAGAGAAACAGACCCATGGTGGCGCTTGGGGTCAGTAAGGTGTATTGTCCTGCCTGTACAGGTGGTGGTGGGATTGGAACAGAGGCTTCAGCCCCTGCAGGATTTCAGCTCTCGGCTCTGACTCGGGGTCTGGCCGCAGCTCATTTCTCCCTGTAGAACAGCAGGTACATCTTCAGAGGCTCGGGCAGCGGCAGCCCCAGGATCCTTTCTCTCAGGATGTTCACGGCGGGCTGGGGTCGGAGCAGCTCGCCCGTCTCCTTCTCCTCCTCCTCTTCCTGCTCCTCCTCTTCATCCTCTTCCTCCACCGTCTCCTCCTCCTCCACCACGGCCCCGCCTCCAGATCCCCTCCCCACCCTCCTGCTCCCTCTCATCTGCCGCCTCGCCTCCCTCTCTCCCGCCTCCTCCTCTTCCTCTGCTCCTCGTCCTCCTTGGTTGTTGTTGTTGTCCAGGGAAGCCGGGCCGATCCCGCTGCTGGCTACCACCTGCCGGGTGGCGAGGACGAGGGCGTTGCAGTGGCGCCGGTTGACCCTCCTGCGTTTGAAGCGAGGGCCATACTTATGGAGCCCTGCCACCGCCAAGCCCCTGCCAACGCTGAACGAGGAGCCTCGGCCACGGGAGTGGCTGTCTCCTCCATCCGTGGTCACTCTGAGGGTGTGGCGGATGCAGATACGGGCCAGTTCCTGTAATGATCGCACCTCATACTTGGCTGAAAGGTCGAGAATTGCAAGTCAACATCAGGGAAAGGAAAACAGTGAGAAGAAACGGAGGAAGAGAAAGAGAAACGAGACTCACGTAGCGGGACAGTCTTGGGTTTGTTGTTTGTGCTGTGTTTGGGCAGGACCAGCGGGGCGAAGGACACAGAGATGATCTTTTTGGTCTCCCAGGTGCTCGGTCCTGTTCGAGTGATCTTGGTCAGCTGCATAAAACACAAGGAGTCTTTTTCCTTAATTTTTTTTGTGTATATTAATGACTTTTTCATCAAATTTCATTCAATAATATCAGGCTTCCTTATATTTAGAGTTCATCTATCAGTTTATGCATCATGCTGCATTCATGCAGTGTCAGGAGAATCAGAGTGCAGTGGTGTGCCAAAAACTAGGCAAGCGAGGCAACCCCCACAGACTCCCACATCCAAATGACCAACTTAGCAGCATCTTTGCAGCCTGCTGCACTTACACGTTTGTGCAGTTGGCACCTTGTGGGTCATTTTCATGAAGTTATCTGACAAAGATTTATGCCTTACAGTGTGACACAACCCATTCAAAAAGTTTGTGCTTCACTTTTGATCAAACACACGGTGTTTACCAAAGCAGCCAAAGCCGGCTGACATGAGACCAGCCAACAGACTGAAACTGGAAAGTACCAGAAGTGCCTACAGATTCTACACAGAGACAGAAGATCAGTGGAATCATATTATAAGGACTTTGGCATTACTGTATGCAGATATCTGTTTGCAGAGATTATCCTTTGATACTTCCCAGACACAGTTACATATAAATAAATGTGTACACAAAGCTATACATCATGCAGACTCAGGCAGAGCACCAACCTTTTCCTCGAGAGGCATCACCAGGATGCCCCCCACCTTCAGCAGGTTCTTCATATAATCCTCGTGCTCTTTCTGCACGCCGGCTCCACAGTACACCCTGTCATACTGACGGCTCTCTGGAGGGATCTCCAGGCAGTTTCCCGCCACGAAGGACGGCTCACAGAACTCGAATCTGAGGAGAGACACAGCAGCAATGCAAAACAAGCCGTGCAGGAGATAAAAAACGAAATGGTGACGACACATCTGGAGACCTACTTGTCAAAACTGTCACTGGTTTTGATGAAGGAGTCGAGCTTCTGGTAGGCGTACTCAATCACATCTGCGTGTAACTCTATGCCATGATTCACTCCAAAGGGACCTGCAACAGTCAGCAGGTTTTAATCAACCTCACTGATATGGACTGATACATGTTTGTAATTACAGTGTAATTGCGTGATTATACCTTTAGTCTCACTAAAACTGTTTTAAACGCAGCATTAAAAACACAGCAGCAGAACAGGCTCATAAACACACTTCAGTTGTTCCATTTCTATATGTAAACTCACGACTTTCACAACATATTTAATATTAAAACAGTTCAAACTTTTATGCATTCTGTGATATAGTCTTTACTGTGAGGAAGACAAGAAGATGCAAGGCAAAGTGTGTGCCAGTGTTCTAAAAGAAGGTTTTATTGGGCCCAATCATCATCAGCAGCTGTAGTAGCAGCTTGTTTCAGACAGAGGGTGCTTTAAAGGAGACACGTGACACGTCTATTTAACTCATCCTGGGCCTTAGTCCAGACCCCCCCGTTCATTCTGTCTGAAATAAGCCATTTTAGCTCCCTACCTTTGAGGCTTTGAGTGTCTGCCCCCCGTAAGCAGCAGATTTGAACAGCAGGTGGTGGGGGCTTAGTTATAGTCGCCTTTATGACATCATAAAGAGTTCACAAAACTGTCTAAAACGGAGCTTTTGGCTCACACGTATGTTTACCAGCTGTAACAGTGTATGTATGACAGAAAAGAAGGATTACTGCACTGATTACTGCCCTTTTGAAGGCTTCTCATGCAGCCTTCACCTGCTGCAAAACCCTCCAGCAAGAGAACCAACAGGGACTAGAAAGAGAAATCATATTTCTCCCATATTAGCTTCTCTTCATTGGCTCCCTGTTAAAAAAATCCCCTTTAAAATCCCTATCCTAACATGCATCCTGAATGCTCAGGCCCTATTTTCCTAATAGATGATGATGATAAATAGTTTATTTTCCCATATTTTTGGAATTCTTTTGTTACAGCAGTTGAAATGATACAGCTGCTACTACGACTAATTAATAAAATCTAGCAGCTGATTCTCTGCCACACAGATATGTTCTATTATAAAGTGCGACAGCATGTGCTGTGACACACTTCCTACAGTACATCTGAACTTGTTGCAGCGCAGCTGAGAAGACACCTGTCCGGTAAGGGGTGCAGAGACTCTTATTTTCAGTGGCCTCCTCTCCATTGCAGCTCCACAAGTGCTTGCAGCCAATCACCAGCCTTCCTAATAGGGTTACTCAGTCTGGTGGTGTCACCAGCTCCGATGCTG
Source organism: Cichlasoma orientale (assembly GCA_034780415.1). Classification (NCBI taxonomy): domain Eukaryota; kingdom Metazoa; phylum Chordata; class Actinopteri; order Cichliformes; family Cichlidae; genus Cichlasoma; species Cichlasoma orientale. The sequence goes on along the minus strand of JAVDPK010001764.1, from coordinate 89,262 downwards.
CGCCCTCTGCAGACCACAGCACAGTACACAGTGCAAATCTCCATCGTTTGGCTGCACACATTGAAGGAGCTCAACTTTTTTACATTCATCCTTTTTTGTATACAGCCTCTGTGTTGGTCTTCCAGTTCAGTCTGTTGTTGATGTGGATGCTCAGGTACTCGAACTCCTCCACACCAACATCCCTTCCCAGGATAGACACGGGTCAAGTACCCATCCTCCTCCTTTTGAAGTTGACCACCAGCTCTCTGATCTTATTCACATTCAGAAGCAGATGATTCCTCCCAGACCACTCCACAAAATCATCCACTAGTGCTTTATCCTCCCGCCCATCACCAATACATCCACCCACTGTAGAATCAGAGTATTTCTGTAGGTGGTATGACACAAAGTTGTACTGAGGTGTACAGGAATGGAAACAGGACATGCCCTGTGGAGCTCCTGGACTGTGCATCAAAAAAACAGACCAAGCACTGCCCAGTCTCACATACTGCAGCCAGTCTGTCAGGTGGTCAATAATCCATGAGGTGGTGCCCGTTTACTGCCGTGTTAAATGCATTTGAGAAATCAAAGAAGGTGATCCTCAGCGTGCAGCCGTTCCCAGCTCCCGTGATGCTTTCACCTGTGGTCTTAGGTGGGCCAAGACTAGTTTCTCCATACCCTCATCATTACGCTCTGAAGCGCTGACTTCTTCAGCGAGATGTTTACTCAAAACACTGAGACAATCCCTTTATTTTTGCTGTAGGCATCGCCTCCACTGTGTTTCACAGCTTCTATGTTTGGGATCACGAGCAGATTTTTCTTTCTCCAAACTTTAACCTTTACATCGGTAAAGGTTCATCTTTGTCTCATCAGTCCATCAAACTTTGTCCCAGAATTCCTGAGGCTTGTCTCTGAACATCCAGCCTGGCCTTCCTCTGCTTCTTGTTAATTGGTGGTTTGGATCTTCTGGTGAAGCCTCTGTACTTCTGAAGTCTTCTGTGAGCAGTAGATGTCGATAGCTTCACTCCTGCCCTCTGGAGGTTGTTGCTGATGTCACTAACAGCTGTTTTAGGGTCTTTCTTTACAGCACTTACAGTGTTTCTGTTGTTTCCTCGGTCTACCTGTTCAGCATCTGACTTTCTTCTTCAGGACGTTCCAAACGGTTGTACTGGCTCATGTTTGTTTATGGCTCTGATTGATTTTTGATCTTCTCTCAGCTTCACAGCTGTTGTTTCTCACCCACCCTCTTCCTTCCCTTATATTTTCCTCTCAGCCTCCATCCGCTCACAGTGGCTGCTCCTGCCGGGCCTGGTTCTGCCAAAGCTCAGTTTCTGTTAACAAGTGTTTGCTAACTGGGGATCGTCTGATTGGTGGGTTTCTCGCTCTAATAATTGTAAGGTCTTATAATATAAAAAGCCTTGAGACGACTGTTATGAAGTTTTAATATATAAATACAGTACCGGTCAAATGTTTGGACACGCTCTCCCATTCACTGAATCAAAAGCATTCCAGCTTCTCTGAACATGCAGATATGAAACTCATATTTTCACTCACTCAGAAAACACCAGTATCGGAGTCTATGAATAAATAATTTCATGAATGCACACAGACAGCACAGGAAAAAAGATACTTCTTTTTACAAATATTGCTAAAAAAAAAAAAAAAAAAGTATCCAAGTAATCCAGTGACAGCCGTCTCTGCAAGCTAATGGCTAATTTGGTGTGCTTTAAATAGTAAATATACTGTTTATGCTGATTAAAAAAAGGGGCTCATGTTCGATCCGGCGCTGCTTCATATGTGACGGTGTCAGATGTAGATACAGAAAGAAAGATGGAAGCACGTACCCAGAATGAGGCCGACCATGGTGCTGAGGTAGCCTGTCCCACTGCCAAGGTTGAGGAAGGAGAGTCCAGGGTGGAGATCCAAAGCCTCCATCACCTCAGAGTAAATACACGGAGCAGACAGGTGGATGTTTCCATGCCGCCATGCCAGATCCTAAAGACAACAACAGTATATAGATTCACCAGCCTGGACCCCCAGTGGCTGATTCCACAGACTTTGATCGTGCTGACCTTATATGCGTTATCCCGGTATTCATCCAGGTAATAGTCGGCTCGGTCGATGGCTCGGAACGCCCGCTCCACTAGATCTGAGCGGATGTAGTAAGCCTCCTTAAGGTTGTCAATCAAGTCGTCGTTGTCCTCACCGGCACTCACAGCTCCACCCATCCTGACTGCAGACAACATGACAAGAGCACAAAGCACTGGTTCACATTTCCATTAGCTCCTCACTCATTCGCTCATTTTCAGTTCATTCGTTAATGAGGGACTTCTAGACCGCTGCCACCTCACAGCAGAAGTTAACTCCCTTTAACAAATGATAGTGTCAACAAGCAGTAAGAAAATATGCCAATGGGTTCTGAAAGTGAGAGAGATAAAGAGGCAGTAATACAAGTTAACAGGCTGTTTGATACTAAAACAACTTCTTTCTAAGCTTCAGTGAAAAGTTCAAATAAAGCTGAACACATCAGACTGAACAAACTGAAGTAAATTAGATGCTCTGGACTCAGTATAATAATATATAAGTTATTCAGAATCAGATATTTTCATTTATATGTAGATGAATGTCATCAAGCTTTTGCTCAACAAAGAAGCAGAACACAACCTATTTCTGCTTCTAGTGATATTAATACTTCTTTGTGGACACAGCTCGCTGTAATTTATATGAACTGAATGGGGGGTGGGGGGTGGGGGGCAACATGTAAGTACCAAAATGTCCAGTTCCCCAAACGGCCTCTCGAGTCAGCGCCCCCACAGAACAACGTTAAAACTTCAAAGCATCTTCATAACATGGTTTGTCTCTTAAACTTCGGCCACTTTGACATACACTCTCCTTCCTGAATATTCCCACACAGGAGGTCCCGGCCAGCTGTCTCACCTCTGCAGAGGTCACTGAACTGCACCTTGTCCTCAGCTGTTGCCTTTTGGAGCATCTTTGCATCTTTTTGGAGCTTCTTGTAAGATACAGGCTGAAAGAAATCTGTGCTTCAGTTTTGCTGAGAGGAATTCTATCATTTCATTAGTCTGTCACTAGGGTGGTGGATAGAGCAGCGAAAATTATAGGTGCTCCTTTGCCCACACCCTCCAGGACTTACACACAACAAGGAGCAGAAACCGGGTGAAAAAAATGATCACAGACTCCTCACACCCTGGACACGCACTCTTTAACCTCCTACCCTCTGGCAGGCGCTACAGAGCCCTGAACACAAAATCAAACAGACGCTGCAAAAGTTTCTTTCCAAATGCCATCAAACTTACCAATAACTAAACCCAACTGCTGCGTACTTGCCACACTGCACTTTATATAGGCTGTTTAATACTGCAACCTGCACTATATTTAGATTTTTGTACATATGCAAATTCTGTTGAGTGAATGTGTACATTGTCTACATAGTCTGTCTACATATTGTGTTGTGTGTAAAATTGTAGAGAGCTAACAACAAACAAATTCCTTGTGTGTGAAAACATACTTGGCGAATGATTCTGATTCTGATTCTGATTCTGATTAGCAGGATGCACATTCCTAATCACGCTTGTTAGCATTAGCTGCTACCGCTCTGCCTTCTCATCTCAGTAACGTCACTTTTGGCTCCAATTAACACGACACTAATGCTGAGTCTTTAAACTAATGGCTGGCACTGTGGCTACTTCCATCTTTTATATACAGTCACTGGCAAAGTCACATCAAAGGCCTCTGATCCGCTTAGATGAGAAGTACACTATATCTCTGTCTGTGTATCAACTCCCTGTATTGTCTTTCTGGTCAATTTTCATCTTCAGAAGACATTTTGAGTCTCAATTTTGGACATTTCATGGTGATCGTTTTGCATTTGATTTGGGTTGTTTTGTCCTTCTTAATGTTGGGCTTGTGTTTTGACTAAAATCAATCTACTTTTCTGCCATATTGCTCAGTCCTTTAAACTTTAAATTAAAATCGTTACAAGAATGTTTTAAGAATTAAACGATTAAGTTGGAGCAGAATGGTATGCAGACATTTTCCTTTGTTCTAACTTAAAGCCCAGGATTATCTGATGACACAAAATAGTTGTTACTGGTTCAAAATGTTTCCAGGGGACACTTTGAATAACCCCGATCAAAGCACGGTGAGAGGGTTAGGTGAGGTTTTTAGCAGCAGACTGTGACTAAGATGTGACTGGGTCTGTTAAAAACAACACCAGAGGGCAATGCCACAGGACAGAGATCACTGCAGGGTGCTCTGCCTGCCAAAATGTTGGACGCCCTCATTAGGCTATAAAAGAAGAAAGGAGTGAATGCATTTCAACAACAGAGGCTGCACTGTCTTTGGTGCAGTTATAAAAAGAAAGTATCAGGTGGTGAACTGACCTGAAGGGACGGGAATTCTTGATTTTTTTTTTTATAGAATGGGGATCCGAAATAAGAGACTGTCCCCGTGAGTATGATCACGGTATTTTTTTGGACTGTGGACACAAATGACCACAGCACGGCGCTGCAGGTCATTTTGTCATACGGTATCAAACTAAGTGGTTTAGTAGGCTAGTAGGGTACACACTTCCTGCCAAACAATGTCTGAGCTTCGCTATTTTTTCCTGAGGTAGTGAATTAGCTAACACGCCCTTTCCGTTCTTTACATGGTTTTCACGTCGAGTATAAAGTCCGGCTCCAGCCGGGACCTCCAACTCCAGCAGGTCTCCCTGTCTGCACGCTGCTGCCGCCGCCGCCGCGGGGCCATTTGCGCCACTCAGGTGATCCAGTTTCGAACCCCCCCCCCCCCCCCCAAAAAAAATCGAGCTCTATGGATCCAGTAATCACCCAGCATAAAGGATAATGCATAATGCACCCGTACAGACCTCCATGCAACGACAAGGTCAACACAAACAGAAACACAACTGCATTCGTATCTTTGCTGGAAGATAAGGAAAATCGAGAGAAGAACGAGGACAGCGAGCTGCTGCTGCTGCTGCTGGTCTGCAGGCACACACTGCGCCCGCACACACAACACGGATGAAGTTAAGCTTATACCTCGTAGAAATGCCGCCTGTTATTCTCTGTCTCTGCGCTTTTCCTTGTATTCAGCCTTTTGTTGTTTGGGGATCCAGTCAGAAACACATCACTGCTGGATGTAAACATTCGGCCAGCTGACGCTCTGACGTCAGACGCAACACACGCAGAATAACCATAGATATATGTACATAGATACCGCATTGATCGCTGACTCGTATGCCTACGTCACCGCCATATTGGAGGGGGCAAAGGCGGCCACCATAACATGAGAGAGATGCTGCACTCTGAGTTTTTCGAACCAATTTACGGTCAAAACGGGATCACATGG
>JAVDPK010001764.1:37699-50152 GCA_034780415.1 Cichlasoma orientale | reverse complement strand
CACACACACACACACACACACACACACACACACACACACACACACACACACACACACACACACACACACACGTCCATTATTGTATCTGTAGATACAATGGTGTAAAGTGTGTAAATATACCTGCGGTGTGTGTTGCGGTTGCTGTTAACATGGCCCTGACCGGTGCAGCCAGGAGTTGGGCACTTCAGCACGTTTTCATGCATGGCCAGGACTGAGGAAAAGACACACAATTATGGCAAAAACCCAAAACCCAGTTTAAACAATCAAAAATCAAGAATCTCTTCACTTAACGGAGAGTTTGAAAATCACTGGGGCGGCATTTTTTTTTTCTTTTAATTTCTTATATAAATATTTTTGGCCCCTCTTCAAAAAAAAAAAATCCACATAGCAGTTATAAATCTTTGAATATAAAGAGGCTTTGATGGAGTGACCCAAACAGGCACTGGTTCTGTATTGCTTCACCCCAAAATTCCAAATGACAGAAATAAAGTAGAATTCATTTACATATTCGAGGCCAGTTCTCTGACTTCATATCAACATTTAACCAGTTCAAACCAAAGGACTGGTGTTCCCCAGAGATATACCTAATCATGGAATCTGTGGGTCCTGAGCGCTCAGAAAAACCTCATGAAGCCACAATTAAACTGGTAGATTTCATATTAACTAAAAATCATTTTTCCTCTTCTAAGCAGCTGGAATAAGAAAAATAAAACCTCACTCTCTGGGGGGATCCTGTCCTTGTGCGGACAGCCCGATAGGCTGCGGTGGTGGGGGTAAAGGCCGGTCACATGGCCAGTGCCATCACATCCTGGTGTAGGACACTTGTTCTCTCTCTTCTCTGGCCTGCCGCTCTCTGGGTTGGAGTGGGGTAGGACGGTGGAAAAAGAAGGTAGGAAAAAGGAAAGGAGAAAAGGAGTAAGTAAGTAAAAGGAGAGGGGAAGGTGGGAAGAACAAGGTGGACAAAAGCAAGTGGTTAATGCCATCAGACAGTGTGCTTGGCTGAGCGTGAAATCCAGACATATTTCCAACATCTGCACAAAAGCCACAACCATCTGTATCCCCCTACTTATGTCTTATGCATGTCTGTAAATACACCAGCCATAGCGTGCATTAGTCTAAATGTGTGTTTATTTAATTACTTTCAAGGCTAAAATACTATCAAAATCTTATCCTGTCGACTTTGATCATTTCCACCCTCGGCTACTTTTGCACGACACTTTCAGAGACCTTGTCTGGATCTTGGACAAAACAGTGCCTTACAATACATTAGAAGAAATTCGCACCACTGTATAATTTACACATAATTAAAGATGCCTGCTCCTCCCCACCGCTACTGGAGGTAGGCCAGGCAGTATCAGTGGCACTGGAGAGAGGAGAAGGGAGCAAGAGGATGGTGTGATGCTCTATTGGCCTTCAAATTGAATGTTAACGAGACATGCATCTCCTAATTAGCGTCGAGCAGAACAGGAACGTCACCGCAGGAGGGAGTTAAGGCCAAGGAGAGGGCAGCACTACCGGGCATGTAATCACACTGCTGCTATACTGTGAGAAGCATGACAAGCGGGCAGCGTGCCAACTGTGTAATACAAGGCTCGAACACACGTAGCATGTAAACAAACACTCCGCCGCTGACTGTGGAACAACCTGCATGCCTCCCTTTTCTCTGCTGATATGTTGTCCTCTCTCCTGTGCTCTCTCTCACATGCTGTTGTCCCTCCTTGCTCTCTCTCTGAGCACTTCCTCCCAGCTCTTCATGGAAGTCTATTCAGCTGGAACCACTTCATCCCCATTACAATAGAAAAGGGAGGATCTAAACAGAGCTCTGTGACTCATCTCTTATTTGGTACACTGTGTTTATTTATACCCTCTGCTCCCAACATTATATTCAGCACATTTAGCAAAACTTTATCGTTTTCTGTAAGCTCACCTCTTGTTGTATTCCATTCATATCATTGTGGTGTAAAAAAAATCACTTGCTTTCTTGCAGCCCATTAGACCGAATACTGAGAGAGCACCTTTGGCCCGTGTTCTTAATATGAAGCCAAACGCCAGTTAGCAACTGGCACTTTTAAAGCTAGCTAACCTGAGAACACTAAAAGTGTCCAATTCTGCATTCGCCTGTAATGTTTTCTTTTCTAATAGAATCATCTGGACATGTATGAATAATTTTGAGACAACTTTGAAAGTAACTTCAGTTCCAACCAGAACACCATCAATTATCAATTCAATTCAGCTTTATTTATAAAGTGACAGATCACAATAACAGCTGCCTCAAGGTGCTTCATACTGTAAGGTAAAGACCACATAGTGAGAAAACACCAAAAATCAACAGCACCCTAAACAAGCACTTTGTGGGCGTGGGAAGGAAAAACTCCCTTTTAACAGGAAGAAGCCTCCAGCAGAACCAGGCTCAGGGAGGGGCAGCCATGTGCTGCGGCCGGCTGGCGGGTCAGGAAAAAAGGTAAAGAAGAAAAGAAAAAGAGAGCATAGGGAGCCAGGGAAAAATGCAGACTAAGGGAGAGAGAAGACAAAAATGTAACGACATGCTGCAGTGATATATAAACACAGGGGGTGAAAAAAGGTGAGTGGAGAAGAAGCACAGTAGTCTGAGCCTATAGTCTGAGCCTATAGCAGCATAACTAAGGGAGGGTTCAGGGTTATTGATCCAGCCCTATCTATAGGCTTGATCAAAAGTGAAAGTTTTAAGCCTAATCTTAAAAATAGAGAGGGTGTCTGTGTCCGAATCCAAACTGGGAGCTGGTCCACAGGAGAAAGGCCTGAAAGCTGAAGGCTCTGCCTCCCATTCTACTTTAAACTACCTCTTTAAAAAAACTCCAAGAAACACAAGTAAGCCTGCAGTGTGAGGGTGAAGTGCTTTGTTTGGACAATATGATAATTTGTGGTTTTTAAGATATGATGGGCCCTGATTATTCGAGACTTTGTATGTGAGGAGAAAGATTTAAAATTGAATTCTGGATTTAACAGGGAGCCATGAAGGGAAGCCAAAACGTTCCTGTTAGTACCCTCACTTTAGCATTTTGGATTAATTGGAGGCTTTTAGGGAGCTTTTAGAATAAACTGAAAATATGAATGACTAGCCTAGAAACAATGAATGCATGATCAATGGATGGAACCAAGATGTTTCCTGCAACAACAAAAAAAAAAAGCCCTCAAAGAGATGTGTGGTGGCAGGGTGTGGTTTTGGCTCAGCAGCAGGGCACGGGTGGAGCAGAGGGTTCAGGGACAGGCCCAGGAGAGGCTGGCTGGGACAGCTGTCAGTCACCTAATCGTGTGTCTCCTACATCACGCAGTAGCACGCTGGGACCGGTGCGTGGAGCAAGCTGGAACGCTGCTGAACTAAGCAACACTGGTTGATGTCTGAAAAGACATCTGCTTTAAGCTGGGCAACACGTGCCAATGAACACACCGAGCCTCACGGACGGCGTCTGACTGTGTGTTGGGAATTCGTGGTGGCACCGTGACACATACTGTCACCTGTGTTTGGTTGCTGAGGCACATATACAGCTTCTGTCTAGCTGCTGGATGGTTGACTGAACATACTGCTGCACATTCAATAGATAAGCTACTAAAGGAGTTTTTACCAAACCACCAGTGAACAGCTAGGGTAGGGACAGGGTTGGGCTGCGTATGAGCAGCATGCTCAAGAATAAGCATACATAATTTCAGACACTGGTAATGTGTTGCCTTTAAAATCAACTCGCTGAAATGCATTTTGGCCCCAGAGAAATTCTGTTAAAAGTTTTCCTTCTGAGTCCGAATAGTTGAAAGTTCCATATAAAGGGGAGCATGTGAACCTGACCCTAGCCCTAAACCTAAAAAAGTAGGTGGCGACCTAGTAATAAAATCACAAAGTTAGCAACATTGTGCTGCAGTACCTTGTGCTGCTAACAGCTTTAAAAAAAGCTAAGATATAAAAAGAAAGTGGACTAAATGTGCCTGATGTGCTGTCTGCCTCAGGCAAAATTTCACAATACCATCTCAGTACATGTGGTAGCTCTGTCCCCCCCCCCCCCCCTTTGTTAATTCCCTCTGTCCTACCTTTGCTGAAATAGCTCTTGCGGATGACATCCAGGTGCTTGGGCCTGTCCTCCATGGTGAAGTACCGCTGGTGGTGGATATCTGGGGTGCGGAGCAGCTCTCTGGGCCCTGATGGCTTCACCTGCTCCGCCTTCAAGGCAATAGCTTGCTCTAGCAGGCCCAGGTTCCCCCGGGTCATGTCGAACATCTCTGACTCGTCTGTCACTGCAGAGCGCTGCGAGAGGCTGTCTTCATCATCGCGCTCATCATCTCCATCCACATCATCAAAGTCTTTGTCCTCTGACTTATCCGATCGCACCTCGATAATGTCGGGAGAGGCTGAGGATGGAGCTTTGTGGATTTTGTAGTTCTCCCCTCTGGGAATGGGGAAGTAGTCCTCCAGTGGACTGGCCCTGTGGGAGCTGTAGCTTAAAGGAGGGCTGGCCTTGTAGTTCTGAAGTGAGCTAGGCTTATGAGAGTTGTCTAGTGGACTGCCTCTGTTCTCAAAGGGACTGGCCCGGTGTGAGTTGTAGTCCTCCAGAGGACTGGCCCTGCGGTCTTCAGTCTTGATGTGTGTTCCCTGAGCAGCTGCCGTGCTGGTGATGGTGTGGATGGCAGTTGGCACATCAGAAATGGGCAAAACATGGTCCCTGTGCTCCTCCTCATCATCTGTTGGAGTGCCCTGCCTCTCCTGCACTGGCACTACCATCTCCTCTTGTTCATTGTCTTCACCTTCGAACTGTTCGTGCAGGTCACCGTCAGTCAGATAGTCTCGGCTCATGTGGTTGCTCACGTCCTCATGCTCCTCCTGCTCACCCTCCACATCAGCTGCTTCCGTCAGCAGAGCAGATGACTCCTCCGGTGCTCGAACTCCGCGTGCCGCCTCCTCGTCTTCCTCTCCCCCTTCATTTGTGTCCCCCTCCTGCTCGTCCTTTACTTCTTCACCCTGTTTAACTGCCACAGTGACATCCTTCTCAGTCTCCATAGCAACAGTCTGCTGAATAGCCACACTCGGAGCATTGTTGTTGTTGACTCGGCCCAGGTGGAGCAGAGAGTTGGCCACCTCTTCAGTGCTCTGTGAGGGAGAGTGACACTCCTCGGCTGCAGGTGCCGCTGCTCTGAGCTCAGGCTCGATGATCACACACTCCTCCTCTGTCAGAACAAAGATGAAGAGGTCAGAACAGTGACACAGAGGAAAGTGTGAGTCATGCAGTGACTTCAGGCTGTTGTCAGCAATATCTTTATCATTATTTGCATCACTTTTATGCCTGCTAAGTCATTCAGCGTGTACTCGGAGTGATATAAAAACAACCTGCTGTTACAAATCTGTTGATGTAAAACAGTCTGTTGATAGCGAAAGGAAATCACTCACGAAGCCCTCGTGCTCCTTGCAGCCAGTAAGAAGCAAGGCTATGCACCTGTTTGCGACCCATAAATTTAATTTCATAACTTATTCTTTTGAGTTTACCAGGTGCATTAACATACACCGTGATCTTCCCCATGATTTCATCTTTCCTCCAAAGGCTCCCTCTATCACAATCGGTGAGGCTGGTGGATTTTTTTGGCCCCAGATTACGACTCTCAGGAGGTTCTCAGGTTTAAAATGTATTTAAAATGCATACAAAGAGTTTCACAAATGATTATCCCATCATGGTGTTTCTGACTTAATGTCATACCTGTTGTCACTGATACCTGCTCTCTCCTGCGCTGGAGATCTTGCTGCTGCTCAGAGAAGAGCCAACAAAGCCATACACATACACATATACATTTCTGCAAATGGAAACCAGCCTTCTTTATAGTCCTGACTGAAATGATGGAGCGGGTCGTGAGGAAGCTGAGTGGGGTCTAATTAAGACGCTCTTGTGGGAAATTTGGAAGCTGGACCCATCCAAGAATTACAGTCAGGATATTTTGGCCTTAAGCTGCTTTGATATTGAAATATGATGAAAAAGTGCTCCTTCGATGCCGTGATTATTGTTCAATACTCTCATTACTGCTCTTTGTTATCAGGAAGCTAAGTTTTATACCTTCATCGGCTGCAAAGTTCTCCTCCTTCTCGTACGTCTCTTCCTCCTCTTTCTGTTGTGTCTTCTCCTCCTGCTCGTTTCTCTGTCCGTCCTGCGTAAGTTCTGTCATTTCCTCTCTCTCCTCCTCCACACTTGTGTCCCTCTCCTCCACCTCCTCTTCACCCTTTGTTCCTTCTGTTTTGTCTCCATCTTTCTCTCCCTCGCCCTCAGCCTCACTGCTGGCATCACTCTCCGCACTGAAGCCCTCATCTAGGGCTAGTTTCAGGGGGTGGGACTTCCTCTTGGAGGCAGGCCGTTCTGCTTCCTGTTCTTGCTCCTGCTCTGCCTCTGCTTCTTCAAGACGGCGCTTTCTTGCTATGGGGCAACCCAAAATGCTTGTGAGGGAGAAAAGGGAGAGAACAGAATCAAGAATATCAAGCCGGGCTGTAAGTGAAAGCACACTCGAGCATGCCTAACATAACCACAGCAGAAGGAGGCAGGGTGTTTTTTGATTTAAAAAGGATGAGCTGCTCTTTTAGTATGAGTCAACACGCCTGAGGGGGGCGCCATGCTAGCTCACTCAGACATCACAACCAATCTCAGCCAATTGAGTGGAACGTTTAATGAACAACTTGTATGGAGAGGCGGGCAGGCAAGGCAGCAGAGGGTGAAATCCAATAAACTCCTTCTTACGCTCACCTGGGAGACGCTCAGGGAGTCTGAGGGACGATCTATAAACAAAGTGCATCTCAAAATTGCCTGCTGAACAAATACACATGTAAACAGATAGCTAATATCTGCCCCTCAATAAAGAGGAGTCACAAGCCAGTGAGCTGCCCCGAGTCTCCCAGGATCTCCCAGGGCGAACGACACAGACGATGAATGGAGGGAAGGGGAATGAGGCTGGAATAACACCTGAAGAAATCACATTTCACCACTGCCCACTGAAAGCTTTATTACTTAGGCTTAGATTCCGATGCTCCGGTATGTGACATAATGAATGTGCTCTGTTTGCAATATGTTTTGGCCGGAATCTTTAAAACTCGCTCACACGGTCTGTGATTTAAATAACAAAGAATCAAATTGGTGCTGAGGAATCTGAGAAGCTCTGCATTTTATTCTGAAATTCCACTCTTTAGGTTTTTTACTTCTATCTCCATTTAATAAAGAATCGTTAGGAATCATAAGGATCATAAGGAGCGGGAGAACGAGATAAATTTTAGGATTGAAAGATCCATCCATCCGGCTGGAGCCTCCATTCTTTGCTTTTACTCAAAAACAGTGAAAAAACACTCTTTTGTGGAACCTGACCTTAATATCTTTTGATCTGAATTTAAGTAACTCCACTACATCCGTCTTCGTTACCACTGTAATTTTAAACAGGGACCATTCGGCTCATTATCAGCTAATCTCTGACTCTGCAATATTAACACTGCAAAACTAAGAGATTGTTGCTCAGCTTACCTCTGCTTAACAAATGGAAACACGGGACAACATTTAGCCTGGCAGTGTCCAAAGATAAGTAATTATGTTGATAAGCACCTTTAAAGCTCATTAATCAAGAAATAATTTGTTGGTCTGTAATCTGAATAGCACGTTTCTTGGCCGGGAGATGTTACATTGTAGCGTCGGTGAGGATGCGGGGAAGCCACTACAGCCTTCCAAAACCGAGTCCAGGACAAAAGTCTCCAAGATCACGTCTTTGCATTGTGGTTTCAAAGTGTTGCTTGGAAGACTGCGTTGCAAAGAGCCATGGATAGCTGGACAGAGCCTGGCTGTTTCACTCGGTTCTATTCTTTGTGCTAAGCTACGCGAGCCAGCTGCTGGCTCGAGCTTCATAATTAGCGCACAGATATAAAAGTGGTATTGATCTTCTCATCTAACTCTCAGCATCACAGTGAGTAATGCTGAACTGTTCCTTTAAAAGAACAAAGCAGATGGACAGGGAACAGAGAGGACAAACAAGACTGGGACGAAGGACAGAGAGAGACAGAGGGTGGGGTTTTTAATCTGCCCTACCTTCTGTGTCGTGAGTATCTCCCACTGATATGGCCAGAGCCATTGCATCCAGGGGTGGGGCAGCTGGATGGGATGGATGGAGGTTAGAGATATGTTTAAGACATGGGTGCATTTAAGTCCCTGTGCAGTAGCAATGATAAAGACAGGCAGTAAATAAAAAAGAAGAGGTCAATTAAAATAAACAAAGTAAAGTGAAGCACAGACATGCAATCTGAGCATACATGTTACACAAATGCACGTGCACAAAGGTACGCCCCCACCCTTCCACCAGACACACATAATGCATGAATGCAGGTGGCATCAAGCAGGAGAAAACATAATATTTTATGTCATACATCAAGCCTAGCCTATATCCTGTTACTACGCAAGATAAGGATCAGCCGGGACCTGCTGTAATTTCCCCTGCTCTGCTCTCTTCACCAGTCATCATCATCAGTTCTCGCTCACTCTGTTTTTTCTCTCTCTGTCTCTCTCCTTTGATTCAGGTTGCTATGACCCCTCAGGATGGCTCATTTCAATTCTCATTAACTTCTCCCAGCAATTGCCCTTTATTACTCCAATTATCCTTATTATTAATTTCACTTATTAAAAAATGCTGCATTTGCATTTTAAATCAGCCACTCACTGGCCTCGTTTTTTTTTTTTTTTTTCTTAATCCCAAAACCTCAAGTATTTTTTTGGAGTGCTGAGTAGAGATCAATGCTCGGAGGTGAAGTGTGACAAAATGAGAGAGGATGAAAAAATCATTTAGAAGGAGGGCAAGGAAGGGTGATGATTGGCTTTGTGGCCCCTGAAAGCTGGTGCCTGGGTGGGGGGGGGACTATGGGGAGGAGGTAGGGGCAGGAGAAAAAAACAAAATAACAGCCCTTCACAATCTTCTCTTCTTGTGCTGTATCCTTTGATCAGATGGCAAAAACATCATACACCTCTTTCATTGCATCTACTGTACGAGTTCGTAGCAGGAAACAGCAAAAGGCTGCAAGAAATCAATAGCAGCCTGTTGGAAGCACTGACCACGAACTGAGAAGTGCTGATAATGAGAAATAGAAAAAGAAGAATATACAGCATCATCTAAAGAAGCACCGTTAGTGGGTGTATGAGTGCTGGGGGGAGGGGCTTGGCGGCACACATAAAAGAACTTTATGAAAGGGATTTGCACAAAGATGAAGGTGTTTCCTTACCTCAGCTCTTGTCCTACAAGCTCAATAGGAACTGAGAGAAGGGAGGGGGGGTTCATGGGGAGGGAGAACAAAGATGAACAACTGCTCAGAATGCTGCACTGCTAAAAGAAACTCAGATCAATAAATCACAAATGCATACGAATCCCATGAGGATTCCTCATAGAGGCTTACACACACATGCAAAAAAAAAAGAGAAAAGAGAAACAAATGTACATGCTCCCGAGTTCACACACACACACACACACACACACACACACACACACACACACACACACACACACACACACACACACACACACACGTACATGCAAAACAAACAAGAGTGGAAGCAATCATACTGTATGAATAAGGCACACACACACAGAAAGCCTAAATCAGCCAAACTGCACAGCGCTGTTCAGAAAAAGTGACAATTATATGCAGACTTCAGCAATAAAACATGATTAATTGTTACACTTTAGTTACCATAATTGGGCAAAAGAAATTAAAAGGAAAAGTGCCTTCATCAAGAGAAAACTGCACTTCTTTCAGGGCCAACTTATAGTAATTGCCTTCAAAACATAAATCAAGCTCTGCTCCCAAAGAGCACACGCGCACATGCCGGCTGTGGGCATCGATCGGAAGCTGAGTGATAGAATGAGTTTGGGAGAAATATCCTATTTTCATTTAGAGCCAAAATGAAAAAAACAATAGGATCCTGGAGAATTCAGTTTGGCCTCCGATATCACATGCATTAATCACATGTCAGAAAGAGCCCGGGTATCAAGATACACTAAGAGCTCTAAAGACACACACACACACGCACGCACGCACGCACACACACAAACAAAACAACTTGTGTGTTGTCTGTGTGTGTGCATGCATGTGTGCGCGCGCAAGTGTGTGTGTGTGTGTGCGTGCAACATCTTAGTTTCTCGGTCTTTCATCATGCAGTTGGAATGACTGGACGCCTTCTGAACGCCCTGTGAACTGTTGCTTTGCTGTCTCGTTTCTAAACATCAAACACACATGCGAACACAAACACACAAAGAAACACACACATATCAATATATATATTTACACACTCATTCAAGGACACATTAAATTTACAAGCAGTTGTACACACAAACACCCACTGGCTTTGTAACAGTACATGTGGACTATAAAATATGAAGTTGCAAAGACTGTTATTTTTCTGATTTTCTAAGAGCTGTGACTCAGATGAAACGCATCGATATTATTTATCTGCTCAGCGGACATTAGCACATACACATGCAGTACACACAAACCCACTATCAGATGGGTGACAAAGTTTGCTTCCATGGTTTGGGTCCACTTGCACCCTTGGAGGGAAGGGTCATTGGTACGGGCTCACTGAATGGTTTTTAATGAGGATGAAAATGATGGGAATCACGCTCTGGCCTTACCAGATGCCAGCATAACTGGACACCTATGGCGGGATTTGGAGCAACGTGTTGAGACAGCACTCTCCAACACCATCATCAAAGCACCATTCTCTTTTGGGAGAATGTGTACAGTACAGTTGCAGAGATTTGAAGAATCAGTAGCCCAACACCTCAACAAGATGTATACGGCAAGGCCCGATTTACTAATCAGCATTTAATTCAAAGCACTTTGACACATTAATAGCAAAGCACTGCACAAATGCCAGTCCATTCCAGCCACTGAAACAATTCAAAAGGACAAAAATGAGCAGACCCAATGAGGGCCTGCGTTTCTCTTTGGAAACAACACCACAGTTAAGATCAATGACAGGCAGCTGAAGGAGAATCAATATGTTCTAATATAAGGACAAACTCTAGTGTTAGAAATTGCTGGAGACTGTTTATCCAGAGAAGGACTTCTTTATCCCCGTGTCAGTGACGTTACAGCTACTGTGCCACTTCCCAAAATGTGTGCGTCGTTGTTGTTTATTTGTTTGTCTGCCCTGCGAGGCAGCAGGTATTTGTTAAAGTAAAAGGAAGGAATCTGACTCATGGCCATCTGTGGGCAACAAAGAACTTCTGCAAAACTCTGGATTACATTCAGCGGCACCTGAATTGATCTAAGACATTTCAGATGTGAGTCACGTTGATTAGCTTCATTTGGACACACATTTCAATATGTTATGTGTTAGATCCGATGCTACAGAGAAGCTGTGATGGTGGAGAGCTGTGTGTGTAGATGCTGCTGAGTAAAGACACACAGAAGCCTCCTTATTCACTGCCTTTGTCACCCATCTGTATACAGACACACGTGCTCTGAATACATGAACCCACACAGAAGTGAAGTTTGGCTGTGAATGAGCGTGCGCAAATATAACCGCTGCAGACCGGGCCTGAGTGACCAACACTCACCTCTGATTCCCTTGGACCGAGTGCGAGTTCGCTTATCGTCACCCTCCACACTCATCTGCGAAGAAGAGGAGAAAACACAAGCGGAGAAGTCAAAGAAAAGGAGAGAGGAGAGAGGAGAGAGGAGAGAGGAGAGAGGAGAGAGGGGTCATTTCTCAGTGCTCTTACTGTTTTCCAACACACATACACAGTTAATGGCACTTGTCTTCGTCTGCTCCGCAACAGTGACTATAATAATCCACAGTCAGGATGTTCCCATTAAAACACAGCAAATGCAGCTCTGACACAATGAGACGATCATATCTTTAATTCTCCTTCGCTCGCCCCTCCTCGCTCACTTTAGTATGCTTTAAAAACCTTAAAACACACTGGAGCCAACATCGCTCTCATTTAGCCTACGATGAAGGCAGCACGGTGTGGAGAGAAAAAAACAAACTTGGTTGTTCAAGCTACTTTTTAGATCCCTCCCCACCCTCACCCCTCACACACACCTCCCATCATTCCCCCTGTAATTTCCTGCATCTGAGTGGTGTTCATGATTGTAGTCTGTAGAGAGGCAACAGGCGGCGAACGCACAGGGGCCATGGCCCCTGTAAGCAGAGGGACTGACAATCATAACTATGCTGAATATAATAATAAAGCAAAAACACACAGGCTGCCAGAAAGCCACTGTAATAACCCTTTTAAGAAGAGGACTTTTGTGTGTGCGTGCGTGTGTGTGCGTGTCGGGTCTGCCACTAACTCCTGGCTCAGCTTTTAAAGCACAAAGGAGCAGGTGTTAACCCTGCTACCTCACACACACACACACACACACACACACACACACACACACACACACACACACACACACACACAGACTGACCACACCTCCTCAGC
>JAVDPK010001764.1:3474-14730 GCA_034780415.1 Cichlasoma orientale | reverse complement strand
TCTCTCTCTCTCTCTCTCTCTCTCTCTCTCTCTCTCTCTCTCTCTCTCTCTCTCTCTCTCTCTCTCTCTGTCTCTCTGTCTCTCTCTCTCTCTCTCCTCAAGATGGCTCACTGATGCTGCCTTTTCCTCCAGCCTGCACTTGTTTCACTTGCACACACAGCTCATCTGTTCACACTGACAGAGCAGCACAGAAAGACATGCCTGTGTTTCAGGCACATTGATGGAGCATCTAATCCTTTATTCTGATACTTCAGTTCCATGGTAAGATGAAAAATGTTAATAACCCCAGGTGCTGCACAGAGCACTGCATCAATTGTCTGGGAAATGTTTTTCATCCCTCTGTAGTGAATGACTGCATATGTGGACATCTCCTCAGCTGTTTCTAAGTGCCAGAGCGGTATGCAGCAAGCACTTCAGTGTCAAGCCATCCTCTCCCATTAGCAGATCCTCCAATGTCCACAGCAGCAAAAAGACAGCAACAAAAGTGGCAAAATGACTTATACTGATAAAGGCACAAATGCTCTCAAGAAATGCTACATAGACGTCAAACAACAGAGCAAACAATAAGTCCCCCAACCTAAACAATCATAAGATCGTGATTTCTCCCCTACTACAACAGAACAGCAGCATCCAAGTCTGAGAAATGAAGCCAACACAGAAGTGCTAAAAACTTCAGTTCCTAGAGAAGAGCTCTGAAACCAAGTCAGTGCTCAAAGACTCCCATGTTAAAATGTCCAATTTTACAGCATTAAAAAGCTGAGCATTATTATGGCAGCAAGCTGGCGTTGTGGTTATCATTGCTTCTTTATAGTAGGAAGGTGGACAGAAGTGGTCAGTCTCTAGCAACTGTGGTTATGATACGGGCTACCACATAAAACTCAATAATGACTGGCATATACAGCCTAGAGAATCTGTCTTTCTTCCCATGAAAATGACTTCAACAGCTGGCAGTGAGCTATGAAATAATCAGCCCTCAAACCTGTAAAAATATGGACTCATTCTAAAAAGGCACCAAAGCAAAACTGACTCAGCATCAATCCCAGAGAAGAGGTAATAAAGACGTGTGTTTAGAGACGAACAGGGAGTCCTTGGCCCCACAGAGCCCTGATCTGAACATCTCAGAGTCAGCCTGGGATTACATGAAGAGACACAACCTAAATCCTGAGGAGAAATGTAGCAAGTTCTCCAAGATGCTTCGAACAACCTGTTTTGCCAAGTACTTTGCAAATTGTGTGCAAGTGTAACTTTGTGTGACTTCCAAAGCTCTCCTTGGTATTTTCTTTTGTGGATGGAAAGAGAAAATAAGTAATTCATAAAATAATATGTTAGGTAAACTTTTTTCAGTCAATTAATTTATAGTCTTTTAATTTATTGTTACTATTATGCCAAGTACCAAGTTTGGTTCCTACAGCTTGAAAATTCATTTTGAATTTTTATAACCAAAAGGAGAGAAACAAAAAAAGTTCTTCGCCGTATTATGGTGCAGTACTTCCACTCTGAGTAAAGCTCAGCACTCTTTTGATAAGTGTTTGACCAGCTGCCATGGAACATGTAAGGCAGAATTACAGTAAGCCAACAACAACTTCACATGATGCTGTTTTCAAGCCTCGTGTCTTGGATTTGCCAGGCGTCACATTAACTAGAGCAATAACTGGAAGATATCTAACATATCAGTCCATAATCTCCTATTGGTGTTCAGTTAGGCTGAGATCAAAATAAAATTACTTTTCCTCTTTTCATTCCTTTTGTCTTTCTGAATATTTTGTCAGAGCAGACAGTTGCATGCTTTTATTCATCACATTGTAATCAGTAAAAATATGAATACGTGAGAGAGCAATAACAGCAGTAGACTACGGTTTAAATGTAACTATTTTATTTTCAGTCACTTGGTTAGAATGGTGTGTATGCCAGTATCTTTATCAAAGTGACTCACCTTCATGCATGAATCATATAACAACCTAATTATAATGCTGAACCATGATGACAGGAAAAAGAGAAATGCATAATCTAAATTCCAAAAATAGTATATCAGAAATATTTAAGACCCCCCCATTCTGCTGTATTTTTAAGAAAAGTGAGCTGGCCTTCATCAGCTCCAAAATTTCCAAAAAAGGACACTTGCATTTTTTTTAAGTAGCGTTTTTACTAATTTTGTGTGTTTTCGTAATTTTGGAACAATAGTTACTGTTTGTGTTCTTACTGAATGCCTCCATGCATGAGATAGCTGCAGGAGAGTGACTCTTAAGTACAGCAAATGTGAAATGGAAGAGCAACAGTGGAGTGAAAGGTTGACACTGTTGGAATGAACTTCTTCCTGTTCTTTGTAATAATGTTTGAAAGTTTTATCTGTAAATTTTCTTATTTTAAGAATGATTTATTTAAGGATATCTTCTGTTACAGTATTCTGTGTCCCTCCTGGTGTACAACACTTGGTTAATCCTTGAACACTAACGTCGGGTGATTTTCACCCACGTGTTAGTGTTACAAAACTCACCTTAATCAAGGTTTAAGACAATTTCCACACTTACTCTTGTTATTCTACTTTGCAATATAGTCCGGATGAAGTGGTGATTTTCTGCCCCAAACATGATGCTTTTCCATAAAGCCTCCAGAATTTAGAAGTCGGAAGTTGATGGCTTGCAGTTGTTGTGCGTTTATGAAAAAAGTAGGAAAAACAGCTAAGGCAGTGAGGCAGTTCTTTGCTTTAACACAGACCAGAAGAAAAGAAGAAACACCATAAAGACAATAATGTTTTAACAACTTTGAGCAAGATGGAAAGTTGCTCATTTTCTTTTAACGTTAACGTCTGTTCGAACCTCTAAAGTCTGTTTGGTGTAAGCTGCTGAATAAATGGAAATAGTAAACTACTCTTCTGTGGGTTTCTGTTGTTGGTTTGTTGTGACTTCTCTGTGCATATGCAATAGAGCTGTTTTTAGCATTTCAATTATGGATAAAAACCATGAAAATAAAACTCTGAGGAGAGTTTATGAATATGACACCTCCATGGCAATGACCAAGGAGCTGGTACATTGTGTAGCTGTGCATATCTAATGTTATCATGTTAAACCATCTGACTTATTGTTGCTCATTTCAGGATACGGTCTTTCTATGGTCTCTCTTTTCTTCCCCCTCATCCCTTAACCGGCTGCAACAGATGTTTGTCCGTCCTTGAACCTAATTCTGCCGGAGGTCACTTTCTGTTAGAATGGAGCAGGCAACCACATGTATATGTATATGCCGGATTGCGGTGCAGGCAGCGCGGGTTCGAGTCCCGACCTGTCACCAGGCAGTTGCACAGGTTGTGAGGCAACCTGTCTCCAAATAATTGCAGACTGACTGCAATCACTCTCAGACAGACTGACAAAGGTTTGCAAATTGCCATCCAATTCATATATATATAGACAGATTGTCAACACGTTGTAATGAATCTGAGTAAGTTTGCAGTGCAGCTCATCTGCAATGTATGAGCGGTATGAAAATTAGAACCTCCAAGTCTGTGGCCATGGTCCTCAGCCAGATGAGGGTTCCCATTCCGGGTCAGGGACAAGTTGCTGCCGTAAGTGGAGGAGTTTATCTATCTTGGGGTCAAGTTAGGAAAGAGGGGAGCGGTAGTTGACAGTGCAGTTATGCTGTACTGGTCCATCATAGTGAAGAGAGAACTGAGCTTTAAAGCAAAGCTGTTGATTTACCGGTTGATTTATATTCCTACCCTCACCTATGGTCACAAACTTTGGGTAGTGACCAAAAGAACAAGATCGCAGATACAAGTGGAGGAATTGAGCTTTTCTGAAGGGTGGCCGGCCTCTCCCTTAGAGATAGGTTGAAGAATGCGAGAGGAGTTCAAAGTAGAGCCGCTGCTCCTCCACATCGAAAGGAGTCAGTTGAGGTGGTTGGGGCATCTGACTGGGATGCCTCCTAGACAGCTCCTGGATGAAGTGTTCTGTGAATGTCCTACTTGGAAGAGGCCCCGGGGTAGACCCAGGACATGGTGGAGAGATTATATCTCTCAGCTGGCCTGAGAATGCCTCGGAGTTCACCGGATAAGCTGGAGGAGGTGTCTGGGGAGAAGGAAAACTGGATTTCTCTGCTTAGGTTGCTGACCCCATGACCCGGCCCTGGATAAGCGGAAGAAAATGGATGGATGATGGATAGATGGATGGATGATGGATGAATGGATGGATGGATGGATTTCTGTTTCAAATCTAAGAGGTTCTAGCTGAAATGTGAATGTAAGTAGTTAATCTGAATTTTCTGTTTAATGTGAATTTCTGTGTAAGTAGTCAGCAACAGATTTGCAACAGACAGCAATAGATGTGCAATTTTTGCAGATTCATCACAGGTAAAGACTGATTCGGATGGTTCAGGAGGTAGAGCAGATCATCTACTAATCAGAAGGTTGGTGGTTCAATTCCTGGCTGCTCCAGTCTGCGTGCCAAAGTATCCCTGGGCAAGACACTGAACCCCAAGTTGCTCTTCGATGCAACTGTCGGAGTATGAAAGTGTGTGGATGTTAGATAGAAAGTACTTTGATATAGAAAACAGTGCTTGGGTGAATGAAAACATGTTGTATAGAGTGCTTTGAGTGCTCAGCTAGAGTAGAGAAGTGTTATATAAGAGCTAGTCCTAGTGTGACTGTAGCATAACAGAGGATTGTTTGGTTTTTCTCTCTATTATTGTAGTTTTTCCTTACAATATAAAACACCTTGAGACAGATGCTGCTGTAAACTGGAACTACACAAAATGAAATTGAATTGAATAAAAATAAAATACATGTGGAAATGTACTTGCAATACCAGAAGGGTTTGGGAACTATTGCCTGCACTCCCACATCCATGATGTGTGTTTTGTTTTGTTTGTTTGTTTGTTTTTTTGTTTGTTGTTTGTTTGTTTTGAGTCTTTTGAGTGTTCTTGTTGTTGTTGTTAAGGCAAAGGGAAAGTTCCATTTTAGTGCAGAACTAGCTACTAACATCTAGAGATCTGGTAAGAGCCATGCTTTATAATAAGGTGGTATACAATGAGTGGTGAGGAAAAAGTGTCACTGTTACATTCAAAGGGAGTCCCTGGGAAAGAAAGAGGAAATATTCACTTTTCATGATTTCATGTAGTTGACAAATATACTTCATAAAGCCTGTTTGACCTAATTCCTTATGAGTGAAATTTTACCTACATACACTGCACACATCAATTATTTCAGTCAGATGGGCCAGGCTAGGTTTTGAGCTCACACCCCGCAAATATGATGTCTTTAAAATGTAATGCTGGGGTGATGCTGGGGTGATGGAGAGGTTGACAATTTTACCCAAATGTTAATGTTACCTGGATGCAAATGTTACCTGCGTTGGGGTATTTTTGGAGCTGTCCATCTTGCCTCCCTGATGATTGTCTGTGGCCTTCAGATTATTAATAACTATTTGCAACACCCAGCTTTGGGCAATCTGGGCTAATAGCTGGTTACTCTGTAGTTGTAGCTTCCATGTGTCACATTAGCTAGATAGAGAAACACGAGCAACAACACAAGAGGCAGTACAGGAGGACTGACACAATTAAATGCCATCTTTGATCCACGCCTCATTTCTTTATATTTTGTTTCAGAGGAACCAGACTGCTCTCCAGGCTTTCTGAAGGATCTTTTAAGTTTTTCTTTGGACATTAGCTTTAGCTTAACCAGCTGCACCTTTAGGCACTTTGTTACTAGCAGCCTGTCACCAAAAATGTTAAAGATAACTATAGTATGAACTATACTAATTGTTTGGCAGGCGTTAAAGAGTATCTTGCACCAACAAGATGATTCCCAAAGAGCTATTAGGCAAAAACTTGACATGCCTCAACATGATGTGCAGCATGTGCATAAAACTGGACACAGTGCACACTGCACTACAGCAGAGTACACTGCAGAAAACCTAGTCAAAAATAGTCTCTCAGCCAGAAATGGCTTTCAAGAAGCCATTCTTAAGGAGGGAAAACAGAGAGAAAAGGCTGAAATGTGTCAAATTAGAACAGAACTGGACTGAAAATCATTGTCGGCATGTCTTATTGAGTGATGAATCTAATTTTGAAATTTTAGTTTCAAAGTTTTGTCAGCATGTCCAGAGGAAGCCAGGAGTTGAGTGTCTACAGCCATCTGTAAAACATGATTGAAGTTTGTTATCGTTTGGGGCTGCATGTTAGACAGTAGCGTTGGAGATCTTGTCAAAATTGATGAATGCCAAAAATCATCGTCAGAGTTAGATCCACCATGCAATACCATCTGGAAAATGTCTGATTCATTTTCCAGATGGTATTGCATGGTATTGCAACTGATTCACAGCTGCCATGCTTCATTTTTCATGGCAAAGATCACAAACACACTGCCAGTGCAGTGAAAGCACACCTGGATGGAAAAACACACAATAGAACATGATCAGTCATGGACTGGCCTCCCCGGAGACCAGACTGCAACATTACTGAAGCAGCGTGAGACCATCGTGACAAAGACACAACGAATAACAGCCAACACCCATAGAAGAGCTCCGCAAAGTCGTTCAAGAAGCCTGGAGAACTATTTCTGAAGAATACTTAAAGTTGTGTCAGGCTGTGTTGCACAATAAAGGTGGTCATATCAAATATTGACTTTCAAGATTGTTAAAAATTATATCAACTCTGTTTGTGCCTTTTATTCCGTATTTCCATTTATTTTTGCACATTTCAGTAAATTGCTGCACCTTCTTCCCAATTTTCCTGGCAAAATAGAAAGAAATGAGAGGTGGCTGAAGACCTTTGCACAGCAGTGCAAAACAAAATCTTTTAGTATAAAGTATTAAAATGATGCCGCAACACTTAAACCACTTGCTGAGTATTGCATAGTTCGCCTTTGTGCCACGGAAACTGCTCCAACCTATGCAGGCATAGACATGGGACCTCTGGGGTTCTCTTGTGCAATCTGGCGACAGGATGCTGAAACCTTTGGTTGTGTTTTGGGCCTCTGTGGATATCCAGGGGAATGTTCAGTGGCACTGAGATTTGTTGAGTTTGGACACTGGGTCAATACCTTGGGTTTCTCTGTTGTGTTTGTTGAGCCATTCCTGAGCAGTCTTTGTAGCGTAACAGAGTACACTGTCTTGCTGGAGGAGGCTTCTGAATTTTGTGCATTTGATATGAGTGGGTATGTTTGATCTGCATCAGGGTTTAGGCTGGTGACACCCATATGAATGCCAGGATCCAAGGTTTCCCAGGAAAACATTGTAATGAGATGATCACTGTTATTCCCTTGACCTGTTAGTGATATAATATTGTTGCTGATTGGTGTATATGGCAGATTAATGATGAAAATAATGTTTGCAGCCTTTTTACTGTTGTTATTTCACATACCAAAGATATAACCCTAACTCTGACCCAATTTAATGCGTCACATTGTTACAGCACGTGGCTTTGGGATGAATTAAAGGAAACTCTCTCCACAAAACCAGAACAAAAGTCCAGTAGTCTTTAACTGATTTAACACTGTAGTCAATCCTGGCAGATCAGCTGATCCCTGTGCCAAACGCATCAACTGATGGCTCAGCTGATACCCTTCTTATGCAAGCTGCTTTGCAACCCACCTCAATCCCACCCCCACCCCAGCTCTTCCTCTGACTTAATCAGAGCCATATCTGTTATCACGGACACCTGCTCTGTTTGGTGATGGGTCTTGGGTCTGGTTTTGAATGTATGTAAAAATATAAAAATACTGCCATATATAAATTACTGCAGGAGGAAATAATAATCTTCCTTTGAGTATAGCGGTCCTGACTGAACTAAAATAGTTACTGTTTCACTTTCTCGTCACATATCAAAAAATCCTTGTAGGATTCTGAATTGTATATCTGTAAATATATTATTTTATATATTTTCTTATCGGTCCAAACAAATGAAAAATAGGGTGGACCTGCCACAGTTCACACTTTGCTTTACTGGAGCGATTTTTTTGAATGAATTTATCATTAATTAAATTATGTAAACAAAATGTATTTGAAGTAATCCAAATATCTTTGGATATGGGTTTTGCTTGGGTGGTAATCAAGTTGCACGATGAAAAATATGAAAAGAGGTGGACATAGAAGGTTTGCTGAGGACGCTGATATGCAGCTTTGGATTCAAGTGTCTGTGAAACGGCAGACGAGAACACAAGTACACACTCAAAAAAAATAAGTGGAGATTGGGGAAACATCAGCTTGCAGGAGATAAAAGACACAAGAATAAGGAATCATCCATCTCCGTTCACAGCTACACACTCTCTCCCGCTCTCTCCGTCTCTCTCTGTCAGGATGATGGGTAATTGAGGCAGTCACAACACAGATCGGGATGCAGTGTCATGCTGTGCCCTGGGTCTGGCTGCCTGCCCCGGCCCTTTGGCAGCATGCTGCGAGACACTCTGAAGCGTGCGCGCGCACACACACACACACACACACACACGCGCACAAGTAAAAGCACATGCTTGCTATGCCTGCGCACATATAGGGACACACACTTCACACATGCTCAATACAAACATACACAAATGCTAACAGGCGGTCTTTACACGTGTGTGCAGTCACACAGGCGAATAAAGACGGAGGCACAGGCAAGTGTAATGACACACACACACACACACACACACACACATACACACACCCCAACAGAGACCACTTGAAATCACACTTTTTTCCATCACACTACCACCGCATGCCCCGACAAGTCTACTCTCCTCCTTTTATTTCCTTTCTTTTTGTTATTTTCCTGTCCCGTTTTTTTCCTCTCCTGTCTCGTCTGCTACTTCCCTTTACTCCACTCCAGTCTCATCTTCCTCCTCTATAATAGTCTGTGCACCTTTTTCCTGTCTGTTTCCACCTCTGTTCTTTCCTTTTATCGTCTTTCTTCTTTCCTAGATACCATCTTTTTCTTGCAACCTTCAACCTTTCCTCTTATTCCTTTTTCTCTTTCCTTCTATCAGTTGCTTCCTCTACCTGTCGCGGGGCTGCGGCCTGGAAATCTGTTATTCTCAGTCTCAGGTGGAGTTGCTGATCCGGATCCTCTCTCTGGGCCCGCCCCTCAGCATTGGTACAGTTCTTCCTGTAGAGTATATCAAGGCTGAAGGAAGTGGCAACAGTTCTTTGCCAGATCATCATCACCATTATGGTGAATATTAGGCCACCTCTGTTACCTGTTGCTTGCAATCACCTGTCAGTTGCCTGCTCCCTGCACCCACAGAAACTTCACGTTTTTGGAAACTTGCTCACCTCCTGCCCATGAAAACCTCCAGCTCTACTACCTGCTCCGACACCAGCCCTCTGTAGCCGGTCAAAGGAAGGACTTATCTGCTCACCTGCCTGCCCGCTCTCCATCTGCTATCACCACCGATTCTTGAATACCCCCCCCCCCCCCCCGAATTCCCTCTAAGTCTCCATTCCCTCCTAACTCATGTAAGACCATATTCTCCTCTTGAACTGCTAATTCCTCATCTCCTCTCTGACAAATGTACAAACCTGTAGCGCTGCTGAACCTCCTACCAGCTCCCCTCTATCAGTAAACCATTCGCTGCTTAACGATAGACACTTACAGCCTGCCAACTGTTGTCTGGCACTGCTCTTTGGGTCCGCCTTTTGCCAAAATGGGGCTACTCATTACTCTTTTCTTTCTTCTAACCACTCTTACTACTCTCTTCCAGTCCTGTGTGATCTCGTCCCCTCTTTCATTTCCTCCTGTCTCTCATGGCTCCGTCTCTCACCTACTTCCTGTGTTTTGCTCTACCCAAACCCTCTTCTACCTAAACTCCCTCCCCTACATTTCTGTTTTCTCCTTCATTAATTTTTTCTCCTCTGATCACTTTTCCTAAACTCTTCAACCCAATCTCATTTCTTAGACTCCTCCACTCCCACAGTATGTGATCTCTTTCTCTCCTTCTGTCTTCGATGCCCCCTTCCTTCTCAATTTCTACTTTTCCTTTACTCCTCTTATCAACTCCTTATTTTTCTCCCTCTCTCCTTTCCTTCATTTCCATCTCATGTCTCAATTCTCCTACTTCCTCTCCTCTAATCTCCTATGCCTCGTTTCCCCTTTCCCTCCTTTTCCTCTTGCCTTCCTTGCTTCCTCTCCATTCTTCCTCATCTTTTAACTCCTCCCTTACATTCCTTTTCTACTTTTTTAATATTCATCACATCTTTCCTTCTTTCATTTTATTTTTCCTAATCTTCTCTTCTCTCATTTATCTTTTCTCTTTAGCTTACCTTTCCTCCTC
Organism: Cichlasoma orientale; assembly: GCA_034780415.1. Classification (NCBI taxonomy): domain Eukaryota; kingdom Metazoa; phylum Chordata; class Actinopteri; order Cichliformes; family Cichlidae; genus Cichlasoma; species Cichlasoma orientale. Next base: position 4,499 of record JAVDPK010001764.1, on the reverse strand, counting down.
CCTTAAACTTTTTTCTTTTTCACCGCCTCTCCTTCTCTACTCCTCCTTTCTCTTCTCCTGTCTCCTGTCCTCTCCCTGTTTGTCAGACCTGAGGCAAACAGATTTGGCTCCCAGCAACACTGAAGCCTCTTCTGCTCCTCTTTACTCTGCTCCCTCCCTCCATCCCTCTCCAACCCTCTTTTCTGGCGATCCTCCAGTTTAAACAGAAGGCAGTGCTGAGGGAGAGAGTGGGACACAGAGAAAAGAGAGAGAGGCCGGTTGCTTGTGTGAGTGCTGCATGATTCATGTTGCCCTGTAATGAAGCCGGTCCAGTCTTTTAAGTGTTTGGTGTGTAATGGAGTTTCAGGGACAGGCCTATCATTTTCTCCTAATAGCGCTTTCTCCGCCACACGCCATGACCCCTCTCTCCACGCCCCCACCCCATGCATCCCTACTGTGGTAACTGCACATTACCAAGGCACACGTGCACATATACACACATGCAAAAACACACACACGCAGCGATTACTGACAGCTGCGGGAGTTTCTGAACGGCAAAAGTGGCCAATTTTCTCTCTCTTCCATTTAAACAACAAACAGGGTGGCGTGTTAAAATGGGCAAAAGGAAGAGAAAAGGGAAATTGGGCTGATAAGGGTTATTGTGAATCAGGAAGAGAGTGGGTTAGCTGCTGGGAAGTAGCAGTGCGTGGCGAGCAGTGATTTTAATATTCTTAAGGAATACTTGGAGGGAGAAAGCAAAGAAATAATGTTCAGTGGGGTTCATCGTCTAAGCGAGAGTCTGCACAGATCCACTGCGTGAGAATCTAAAACACGGGTGTGTTTATGCGCACTCTTAGCTGAACTACGACGCAGAATTCCTGCAAAGTAAATCTTCGTTTAAGAAATGCATTTTTCAGCTTTAACTTGAATTTAGGATTAAAGCTGGAACCCTTCAGAGATGAAGGATCAATGTACAAGAGAGTGCAAGTCAGTGTGTGTGTGTGTGTGTGTGTGTGTGTGTGTGTGTGTGTGTGTGTGTGTGTGTG
>JAVDPK010001763.1:199796-224935 GCA_034780415.1 Cichlasoma orientale | reverse complement strand
CTGGAGCCTATCCCAGCAGACATAGGGCGCAAGGCAGGGTACACCCTGTACAGGACGCCAGCCTGTCGCAGGGCTCATACATACAACAGGACACTCATCCTAAATGCAAATCCTAAATTTATATCAAAATGGATGAAAAAGAAAAGAATCGAGGTGTTGCAATGGCCCAAAGTCCAGACCTGAACCCGACTGAAGAGCCTGATGAAGTCATAAAGAAAACTTTAATTACATTATTGCTGCTGAAGGTGGTTCTACACTGAATTATGGGAATCATGTTGTGTTTTTCACAGGACTAAATAGAGTTTGTATATTTACTCAGTTTTAATGTCCTTATACTTTATGTACTCCTGCTACTTCTTCTTCGCTACATTTGTGATGCAAATATTTGCACTCCATGCGATTTATTTTAAGACATTTGTTACTGATTATTGTTTGCATTTTAAAGTGATGCACACAAAATAATAAGTGCAATATTATATTGTTTTTTGTAATGAGCACTTTTACTTTAGTTACTTAATGTGGTTAGATATTTTATTTACCTTAGTTAATATCTATAGATTTTTATGCAAAAATGTTTGTACTGTTGCTTAAGTATGTTATAACTTTTAGTTTAGATACTTGTTTCACCACTTTGTTAAACAGCCATTCAATAGAAAACACAATTTGTGGCTTGTAATAGGGCTGCACATAATCCTGAAAATGTTCATGATCAAATAATCTAATGTTTATAATATTTTCCACTATATGTATACACGAGATTATTGGTTGCAATTCGTTTATTTTGTTGCCTATCTCTTGAATCATTCTACATCCAAATTTCAGATTAAGAAACAGATTATTCTCTTCATTACTGCCTCTGCAGTCACACGTTTTTAAATGAATCTTATTTGTATAACTACCAACTTTTTGAAGAACCTTTAAGACAAATTTTGGTGTTCTGTGTCTATAAAGTTTTAGTGTCATAAATGTTAGACATGCAAGCTAGTTTACTAAAGTGTTACAATAGGTTTGAATGGATAGGATCCACGTGTTCTTTAAATGTAAGATTAATTGTAATGTTGCAATTTAAAGGTCATGATTTCATATTTTGCTGTTTGCAGAATAAGAGTTCCTGAAGGTTTTATATTAGTTTATAACATTTATCATTTCTTGATTTGGTTTACATTAAGCTGGCAGTACAGGCTGTGATAAGGACCTGCACAGTGCTGAAGTGGTTTGTTAGTCTGTGGCACAGGTTTACATTTAGGCGATAATGTAGTAAAAAAAAAAAAAGGGAGCAGAATATGTCACGAGAGTCACGTCTGAGATGAATGCGTGCCTGTGCTGGTATTTTTTAAAAGATGGCTTTAGATGCCAACTGATAAAGACGCTGCTCTGGACGAAAAACGTTCTCTGCGGTGTGTCTGGTGTCGTCATCACGCAGCCGAGGAGGTGGGGGTGACGTACTGAGCAGCCCTCAACCCCCTCTGACGGATGCTGAGACTGAGCTCCTGCGCGCGAGCTCTGGTAGCAGCGCAACCTCCTCCTCATCCTGCAAAGATGTCGCATGAGCTTCTCCTCACACGTTTCTTTTCTTTTCTTTTTCTCCCAGCGCCCTTAACAATTAGGCGGACTCGGTTAAATTAGCCCCTCTCACAGGAGTAGCTAGCCTCGACCAGGCACACGGACGCTCCCCACCACCCCCCACAACGGAGGTGTTTAAACCCTCAGCCCGGCGCATTCTCTCTCTCTCTCTCTCTCTCTCTCTCTCTCTCTCTCTCTCTCTCTCTCTCTAAAACCGCCGCAGAACTCCGCCGACCATCCGTCAGGTGACCGCGCGGAGCGGAATATTCACCAGCACGGTCGTCGTCTTTCATCCCTTCACTCCTTCGGACTCCACGCAACCGGAGCTGCCACAGCCCCAGTCCCCACTGTATCCTCTCATCCGGTTTGGGACATTCTCCGCTCCACGCACACGCAGATTAACGGGGATTCTGCCTCCCCACCCGCGCGCTGATGCTGATGTCCTTGAGCTCGGCCTGGACGGTGAGTCGATGAGTCCGTGCGTGCTCGCGTGCGTGACTGTTATTTACCCCGGCAGCCCGAGCGCCTTTTTAATGGGGAAGATGTGCTGCTTTCGCTGTGATTCATTACTCGCATGTCGAGAGGTTTTTAACGGGCTTGCAGAATGTACAACATGGCCTGATGTGGCATTTGTCACCAGAGGCCTTACACAGCTATAATAAAGCCTATACAGTAGAGCATACCATAATAACCTGGCAAGCAGCGCTATGACATTATGAAGAAGTGTGTGTGTCTACGTGTACGCGCCGATGTGCTTGCGCACGTGTATGTAAGGCTACATATATATACATATATAGATCCTTCCATCCATCGGTCCATCCATTCATTCGTGTCCTGTATCCGCTGATGAAAGGCTACAGTCCAGCATCACCACCGCGCAGCACGCGCTGTGCTCGCGCTTGCCTTTCCCGGGCGCTAGTATGTACCAGGCATGTGAGGCTATTGGGTATCAGTTGCGTTGTTTGTCTCAATTACGGCGCATCGCACCTGCAGCGCCAAACTGCGGGGGTTTCGATTTGATCTGGTAATGATCCGTGGCCCGAGGGACCTTCACAAGTCGCCCGGCGTAGGGTGGGTGTGAGTTAAGCAGAGTGGGCCGGCGGTGGCCGGGCCAGTAACCTTGCGGAGGGACATCGGGTAAGCTAGTGGCGCACAACTGGCTTCACTTTGTCTCTCCGTGCATTTTAACGGGCCTGCGGTGTACTGGCTTTAATCATAACCTCCTCTTGTTGCTGTATGTGTTGAAGATGAGCGGAGGGATGAAGCTTGGAGAAGTGTGAAGGTGACCAGGAAAGGTCGTTTTGCGTAGAAAACACAGTGTTGCATGGGGCAATTCCTGCACACAGGTGCACAGTGCTGCTGGCACTTTAAAGAATTGGGGATGTGTGTGAGTGTAGCTTTGGCTGGGTGGAGGTGTATGGTCGCTCATGTGGCAGGGACATGGGATACCATGAGTATATCTGTGCTGGATGTGATGATACACATGACAGTGGCCATCAATCGGTTCTCAGTAGGCCATTTTCTCTTTCTTTCTTTCTACAGATTCACCCCCACATTCCCTCAGTCTTTCTCAAACTTTCCCCATCCTCATCCCCCTCATCATTATCCTGTTTCTTTAATGGGCTCTACAGTAATGTAGATATCTAAGCCCTGATGGCAGCCCACCTTTAATGGCTCCAGCCACTGACTGTGTTGAATTCTAAGTGTGCTGTGCCCACTGGGGAATAACAGAAGTGTGTGACTGGCGCCAAGCCAGCCACGGCAGGCAGCTGCCCAGATACAAAGGCCCCACCAAAGGTGACCCTTCAGATGCCTGTCGAAAAGTAGGACTGCAGGTGCACAGGTGGACTGCAGCCTAGCCGGTGCACACGGATAGAGGCAATACTGACAAGCTCACTCACGGAATATGGGCAAACTCACCTCAGAATACACCGCTGCACACAAACTTATTCAGTCACACATGTGCAAGTCTGTGTGTATGGAGACTGGCTTGCCTCTATCCAGCACACACAACACGCATAAACACACATACTCAAACACACATAGAACGCATACATGGGCCTGCTGGCCTGAATTCAAATCCCATGAGGAGCTTCCCTCTTCTGTACCCTTCTCAACCTCCTTGCTGCTGCAATGAAGAGAAAACACCCAAGGGAGAAGAGTGGCCACTTTCTCTTTAAAAAAATCTAATTGCTCCGACCCTCTGAGGGATAGTGTGTGGACAAGCAGGTCCAGCATTCAGTATAAATGGGCAGGCTGCTCAGGATTGTGGTGACCTTTTGTCTGACTCTTTTCATGTTCAAACACATTTTCAGTCAGGACAGTACCCCCCCACCCCTCGCTGACTCTCTTATTTTGAAAGCGTCGTTGTGTGTGACACATTTGTGTGTGTCATGACAGATCATATAATTGATGTCTCTGGGCATGAGGGTTTGTGTCTTTGTGTGTTTACTGTCCATTTGTGATGCTTGCGTCCTGTGCCTAAAGGTTTGTGTGCATAAGCGTTAGAAATGCATGACAAAACAAAGTGTTCCTTTTTTTTTTAGAATATATGCAATGCGGGCTTACATGCGTGCGTGCTGTACCCATCAAAGCTGAGTCGAACAGAAAGATCCATTCAGAGTTGGGTGCAGAAGTTTGGAGGATGAACTGAAGATGTTTGTTGCGTGACTGTTACAAAATCAGACAGAATCAGTGAGTAAGACATCAGGCTGGATAAGAAAATGTGCGACTGGCTGAGTAAATAAATGATTGCAGTAGGAGGAAGCAGGTAGGGTGTTAGGATTGGGGTGGGTGGGGGTGGGGGTAAGGTAAAAATAATAAGCAATGAGACAACACAAGACAGAATGGAAAAAAAAAACAGATGGTAAACCCATATAGATGGAGCAGGCAGCTAGATACAGAGCAAGAGGAAGCTTCAAAGGCAAAGGAGGGTGACTCAGTCATAAACTAACACTCTCAGTCAGGATAGAAGCATGACAGGGAAGAGAGGAAAAAGGGGAGGGAGAAGATGTAAGAGGCAGAAGGAGCTGAGGGAGAGCGAAGAGTGGAGCGGAGCAGAGGGAGGAGAAAAAGAGTTAATAATGAGTTTCACTTCTGTTTTTTCTGCTCGTCCATATGTAAAGTACTTTGATAGGGAAAAAAGAATCTGATGTGTCGTGTGATGCTGAGAATAGTTACAGGCGGTGCTACTTGCTCATGTGGGATGAAGCTTCACTGGTGTTGGTGCAGTGGAGAAAAAAAAGCAACTTGCTGTTGCACCAGGCGATGCTGAGCGCTGCTGGTGTCAGATTTATTTTAATGAAATTTGTTCCAGAGATGGGTTGAAATGTTATTTCAGTGATTAGGAAATTGTTTTTCAGTAGATTAAGACAAGCAGCTCACTTCAGGAAATTTCCCTCATTCAGGTCTCACAAGCATCTTATTAGACTGTACAGATTGAATCTGAATTAATCACACTTACAAAGCATGTAGACGTTTTCGGGGATTGGTGGTGTGCTGCAGAATGGATGTACTGTTTAACTGGTCTGAAGTAACATTAGCTGAGTATGACAGTCTAGTAATAATCGTTTCGTCTCTTGCTATTTACAAGTCACACAGAAATATCTGAAGCAGCAAGGAATACAGTATATCTTGCTTCCCACCAGGAGTATTTCCAAGATATTATTTATATGTGATGGCCCAGGAACCAGTTGAGGGGGGAGGACCATGGGAAATCAGAAAATTCTATCAGAAATAAATCCAAACCACATTGAAGCACAAGATTCCATCCAGGAAAATAGAGCTAAAATAATGCAGTCTATCTACAACTCTAAATATGAAAGTACCCTATTGGGTGGTAGAACTATAGAATATCATCCTTTGTTTTAAGTTCGCTGGAGAGCTGGAGAATGGCAGGCAGTGGACCGAACCACGTTGTGTCATTTAGGCACAGTGTTACACTGCATGACATGTTTTTGCATTACATTTGCACACATTTGTAATTTGACGCAGTGGCAATTCTTATAACCCCAAATTTTATCAGGCCACAGTTGAAAATAGTTCTCTGTGAAAGCTCAGTTTAAGCAATGGCTGATTAAAAAAACTGCAGTGCTCAGTCATCTATATACTGTTCCAAGGGTGGAACACATGGCCAGTGTTTCAAATAACGAGGCCACTGTATGTACAATTAATCCTTGTGAGTCAAAAGCTCAGGGTTCAGACAGGGTTTTTTTTTTTCTATATTTGGCTCTTTATGATGTCATTGAGAGCAGATACACTTTCATGTACCCTGCTCTGGTGGTGAGCATATGCCTTCTAAATCTTTGTTTGCGAGGGGCAGCCAATCAGAAGAAAGCTATCTTAAAGGATGAGGGATCTAAAACAGACTGGCTTCACAGGAGCTTCACAAATGCCTAGTATAAGACCAGTAAGGACTTATCCATGTAAAGGTGACATAGCAGAGATATTGAGTTTGGAAATGAGCATTATAGACCCCTTTTAAGGAAAGGGAGCAGAAAGGAGCTCTGAATTTGTGGGCAGTTTTTTCACATCTTCAGTAAAAATGCGCTCTCAGTCCCACAGCTTGTGTCTTATAAACATGGAGAGCATAGGAGAGTGCTGAGAAACAGCAGCAGAGTGTAGGCTTTGCGGTGTTTAGTGACAAAAATGAATATCACAGTTATTCATTCGTTTTAGTGACAAAAATGTTTCTATATTGTGCAGTTATGTAAACTAACATTACTTTCACGTCCATGTTGTGTTGCATTCCTGCTAATTTACAAATCTTTGCATCAAAATAAAATCGTTTCCCTAAATTCAGTGGATCTCTTAGAAGAAATCTAGAAATGAAAAATTGTATCAAAACTTAACACAAAATTAAATCAACAGGGCACTGTTTACACTTTTACATTGTGCTACATTCCTGTTTATTAAAAAATATTTGCAGACAAATACGGTGTTTATTCACCTGACTTAAGTGCATCTCTTTGAAAGCAAAATCATTCATTGTGTCTGCATGATGGATATGAATAAAACTAAAATTGGGCCAAAAATACAGCATAACTAAAAAGGAACGTCATTACAGGATGCAAGAATTAAAGGCAGGACTGTGCAGAAAAGGCTTTTTGCCTCAGTGTTCACAGGTTTGGAAAAAGGGGAAACATTTTGTGTCCGGTATGATGACCTTTTTCCTGGAGCCTTTTTTACTCATCGTGTTTATTGGAGAAATGGAATGCATTTGTGTTGCTGATTTCAGTGCATCTTTGTGAGCTGAATGGCTATGTTGCGTGCTCTACAGACTCTTTTATGGATGTCTGAGCTGATGTTGGACAATTTCCGTCAGCAACCATTGCATTGTTTTTCTTGGCCTCCATGCATTCATCTTGCTGCAGTCTGGGTGTTTTTTCAGGTGGTTGAATAAGTTAGTTGTGTTGCTTTGCAGTGCAGACACAAGTTGACAGCAGAGACATATTATTTGTTGCCCTAAATGAAGTATTTCCAAATGACACATAATGATCCGTTTTGAGGGACGAAGCTCTTCAGCTTCTGCTGTGCCGCGCACCGTCTTCTAATATAGTGTTACTCTTCCAAACTACATTGATTTAGAGAGAGCAGGATTTGCTTTGCGTTCTATTGGTGGAGCACGCCAATGATGCTTGATGTCACGAACCGGGCCGCACGGCCATGACAAAACAATGGACATGCACACAAATGGCAATTAAAAGGCTGTTTATTTTAAATTGAAGAAACAGAAGCAGAAATTAAACTAACCATGATGTGTGTAGTCGGTAGTGTCAGTGAGTGCATGAGTGAAGAAACAATATATGCAATGTTGTCAAGTGCAAGAAGCCAAACCAAAAACCAAAGAAGTGTCAAGAAGGAGAGCCCCACATCATGTGATCTGTGAGAACTCAGAGCACTGGCACACAGTGGGCCCAGGTGTTTCCAGTGTCACTGATTGGCAAACGAGCGACTCCAGCCATCTAACGCTTGCAGGAGACCTGCCACACAAGCAGGCCGAAATGAAGGCGGGGCAGAGTGGGTCGTCACACCCCCCTCCATAAAACCGGAGTCCTCCACAGCATCTCTGGTCCATAAAAAGCAAAACTTAAGGGGCCAATTCAAACACATTACACTTAATTTCACTTCCAGTAACAAGTATTAAAAAAAATTGGAGCTCGAATGAATACATCCTCAGCCACATTATCACGGCTGTGAACAATGGCCACCAAGTGCACCAAGCACAGGTGTCAAACACAGCAGAGACTCACTGGTAAAAGCTTAGCATTCAGACAACCACACACTAATCCAATAAGAAGTCATCTCAAGATACCAGCACTGTTCTATGCCTCTCTCCAATTTTGTTTCCCCAAAAAAGACTTTAGAATTTTTAAGAGAAATCTGGACAGACTAGCCAGAGACACAAGTTACACAACAAGGCTGTTTGTTTGGTTTTTTTGCATTTTTGGCCACAGCGGCTTTTATCACCAGTAGAGGGAGACAGGAAATGGGGGAAAGATACAGGGGAAAACACACGGGTAACTTGGCAACAGGCCGGGACTCGAACCTGCGCCGCCCACACCGCAACGCAACATTTGTATGTGGTCGCTGGCTTTCACCACTAAGCCACCCAGGCACCCAAGGCTGGTTTTTAACCCCAGCCAGAACAACAACCCCCACACAAATGTTGTCGTCACTTTAAAGAAGTCATAGTAACCTACCCAAAAGTACAACAGTCACAAACCAAAGAGGACTATCTAAACAAAGTTACTATCCAAAAACAAACCAAATATAGTAACACACAATTCTCACGAAAAGTAACCTGTCACAATCACAACCCCCAAGTTGCTCAAAATGTTAAGCAATCTGTATCAACTTCACTGATGGAACTTCACAAAGAAGTCCTCCATCAGCAGAACAGAACTTACTATCTGGCCAAACCCAATCCCAATGCTAAACTGTCTTTGCTTGGTCAAGCTCATATTGGGGCTGCTCCTTTTTTTTAACAGCCTCCAGCTTTTGCTTTGCCATTTCATATGAAATTGGCAACAAGATTAGCTCTGCTCCTCAAAAACCATTTAATAGAACAGGTGGCATTGATCAGCTTCCTTGTGCTCAGCCACCCATACTGCTCTTTCCAACCAACTGCAGCTCCATCTCAAATCATATGCCTTCTATCACCAAGACCACTAAACACTTGTCACCAACTCTCAAAAACTGCTCTTTACTACAATAATCCAGAAAGCCTTCACATGATGCAGCAACACATTTTTCTATACCTACCATGATTCCATCTACGGTTCAACAATAGACAGAAGAAACAGCATCACTCCAGGTCAACTAGCACATCAAAGAGGCATGTCACTCAATTAAAATGGACCCCCCCCCACACACACTTATCTGCCATAGGGGTGTGATTTTCGCTTGGGGTGCAAGAGGTCCTGGTTTCAAATCCTGGACATGACAAAACAATGGACATGCACACAAATTGCAATTAAAAGGCTGTTTATTTTAAATGGAAGGAACAGAAGCAGAACTCAAACTAACCATGATGTGTGTAGTCGGTAGTGTCAGTGAGTGCATGAGTGAAGAAACAATATATGCAATGTTGTCAAGTGCAAGAAGCCAAACCAAAAACCAAAGAAGTGTCAAGAAGGAGAGCCCCACATCATGTGATCTGTGAGAACTCAGAGCACTGGCACACAGTGGGCCCAGGTGTTGCCAGTGTCACTGATTGGCAGACGAGCCACTCCAGCCCTCTAATGCTTGCAGGAGACCTGCCACACAAGCAGGCCGAAATGAAGGCGGGGCAGAGTGGGTCGTCACATTGATCATGTTCACTTAATTGTGGGAAGCCACAATTCTGACTGAGATTAGAATTCTATTAATTGTGCAGTGTTACAATGCTGTGCAAAAGTCTTCAGTTACACCTCGTTTTTAAATATTTCACTAGGAAAATGGGAAATAGGCGCAGTGATTTACTGAAACTTGCAAACATACATGAAAATACAGTAATAGTCTATACAATTTCCTCAACAATTTTAAGAACACATTACACACCATGGCAGGTTTTGGACTAACAGCTCTTTGAGAATCATTAACTGAATGCTAATGTTGCTTGCTGTGTAAGTAAGCCACTGTTTAATATAATAAATATAATAACAGAAGGTGTCAGTGTTGTGGTTTGACCTTGCTGCACTTACCCCCAAGTGGCCAAAAAGTCAGTGAGTATAGGGGATGATCTTTGGTTTGTGTGCTTCAGGGCTTTAAGCATGGGGGTTTTTTTTTTCACCAATTTTCCAACTTGTACATTTATTTATGTCAAGGTTGATGTTTTCATTTTTAACTGCTGCATAGAAAGCACAAGTTTCACTACCAACTCTGTCGACCTCCCCTCAGAAATGATTTGATCTTAGTGAATGAGACTGATATACCAGGCTGGTAATGTTTCTCTCTCTCTCTCCTGCTCTCAGGTCCTGGTGGTGCAGCAGTAGCTACCTCTGAACTGGATCCGCTTCCTGTCTCTTATTTATCAGCCGCCTTTGCCTCGATCGCCCCTCTCTCCATCGATCCATCATCCCTTCATCCCCGTCAGTAAGCCCATCAGCTGGTCCGTCCGACCGTCCCTGCGTCTGTCCATGGACTGGCCGTGACTCTGGAGGGAGGGGGACAGAAACGAGGAAAGAGTGGAGTCGCAGAGGAGACGACGGAAAAGAAAGCTGGATTCATTCAGATGTCACGCTTCTGAAGTGGCCCTGCTCGCTGTCCTTCATCCCCCTCACCCTCCTCCTCAGCCTTCTTCAGTTATGGAGATCTAAAGAAGCAGTGAGAGGCTAGGCCAAGATATTGAAGTGAAAAAACACACAACCAACACCCCTTCACTGCCCTTATATAAAATTGAAAAAGGGTACAGTGAATCATTTTTAAGAAAAGAATTTAGTCAAACGAGATTGTCGAGCACATGAACAACCCTCCACCATTCAAACCAAAGGGGGCCTGAGCAGACTACGGAGAGAAAGGAAAACACACACAAAGAACCTTTTACTGACATGTCAACAACGGCCACGATGGGTGAAATGGCAAACAGCGCTGTGGAGTTTTATCCCAAAGGGACTCGAGGCGGGGGTGGAGGAGTAAGGGCAGATGGCAGCCATGCAGGGGGAGACTTCGGGGTCACGGTGAAAGAGCTCAGGGAGCTGATGGAGCTCCGAGGGGCTGATGCCCTACAGAAGATCCAGGACAGCTATGGAGACACAGAGGGGCTCTGCCGGAGACTACAGTCCAGCACCACTGAAGGTGAGCAGACGTGGGTGTAGAAATGGTTCAGTGGAAAGATGGACGCATTAATAATAGAGGAAGACATGGCTAGATGGATGAATGGGTGATAGCACAGATGTATGAATAGACTGATGGAGGAATGTTAGGGTGGATCAGTAGATATGAATGGGTGAATAGATTGCTGCTGGCTTGCAGGTCGGCTGAATTTATAGAGCGGAAGATGGAGGATGGATACGATCGTACTCTTGGCTCGAGTCAAACACAGACGCCGCTGCATGAGTGGTGCAAATCATCTGTCTGGATTCTGTCTCATCATCATCGGGCATCATCTGGCCAAATGAAACAGATTACATGTGGTCGCCAGTCATTTTAAAACAACATCACATTTTATTGTAACAATCTAAAAATACACACTAACACTGTTAATGGCAGTCATTAAACACTAAATGGTCATTATCAATACACAAATGAGTGCAACACACACCAGATGAAAGCAGAATGAAGTGCTAGCACTTCCGGGAGTGTAATCCCGACTGTGGAGGCAGCTTCTGGTTGAAGTGCGTGCAAAGAGAATGTGGGTGGATGGTCTGATTGATGAGTGGATGATGGGATTATATTGGATGGATGAATGGGAAGCTGATAGAATAGATCAATAAATGGATGAGCTAAAGTCTCTGACAGTATACCTGCATGGGGTGTTCGGTGGTTTAGGTGCAAGTCTGTTATGTTTCTCTCTCAACTGTTAACTGTCAAGAAAAGGTTAAATGTAAAAATAATATTTATCATCTCATTAATATAACAGTAGGCTACCAGCTACCAGTTACTAGTACATAGTAATAAAGTAGAACATTAATATATCCTTCTTTATTAAAGTTATAGTGATGCCCAGTTTTTGTTACTATCTTAGAGTCTCACTGTTGTTGGTGCTGTTCAGATATACCACATTATATTTACTGCTATATATACTACTGCGTTTTCCCCATCAATGAAGGTAGCGTCAATATACAGTACCTCTCTATAATTCACTTAGAGGGTTTGTGCAAAAACTGAACATCATGACCTCATGAAGGTATTATTGCAGGACTGTTAGAAACTCTCAAGAACAAGTGAAAATAATGGAGAAAGGTCAATAAGAAGTATTTTATCCCATGTTTGGGAAATTCTTTTGTTACAGTTGTTTATATTATTATTACTATTATAACAAGTAAAACATTTCAAACATATTTAGACACAATTTTTGTAATTTTGCCTCTGTAAAACACCACGAAGATTTAAATATGACTGAAATGCAGACTTTCAGTTTTAGTTCAAAAGGCTGAGGTTTTGCTATCTCTCTGATAGGTTTATTTTGGTTTTTCAGCATAATAATGGCCTCTCTTTGGATCTCTTTGGACCTCTTTGGACCTCACATTGAGAGTTCCATTGAGCAGCTACCTGATGCAAGTACAACACTTGTTTTATCGGCTTAATTTGTCATGGAATAATGAGGTCACAGACCTCACCTGGTCATGAAAATGCTTTTCAGTCAATTACTTTTGAGCCTTTCAAAATTGGTAAATGTTTTAATGGTCAACAAACTATTATGTGTTTTTGCTTCTACCTTCTGTTGCTTTTCTAATTTTTTTCTCATTACTCATAAAGTATTTTTATATAGAACTAGAAAAAAATAATTATCACTAATATTTGATCATTTATTGACTTAAACATTGAATAAATAGGAAATGCCAGTCGATGTATCTGTTATTAAAATAGGTCAATAAAGAGAGATCATTTGAAGGAACTAAACATGATTTATTGAAGAACATTGTGAGTTATAAACTATTTGGTGAGTAGACTCTGGTGAAGCTATATAGCATAGTGGAGTCCAACAATGGTGGGAAGAAGGACAGGAGGACCCCCTGGAGTCTAGACACTAGTGAGTGCAGAGATGATGAGGCGGCAGGTCGCATGAATGAGAGTTCAAAAGGTAGAATAATAGAAGAGTACAGATTTAAAGTACAGGGAACAGAGCCTGATTGGCTTGCAGAAGGTGGGCAAGAAAATTAGTGGGCCAGAGTTTAAAAGCTTGAGAAAGCCTTCACTGAAGGGTGGCTGGCCTCAACCTTAGAAATAGGGTGAGGAGCGCAGTCATTCGGGAGGGGCTCAGAGAGCCACCACTCCTCCACATCAAAGGGAGCCAGTTGAGGTGGTTTGAGCATCTGACTAGGATGCCTCCTGGGCACCTCTTGGGTGAGGTGTTCTGGGCATGTCCTACCGGGAGAACCCAGACCCAGGATATGCTGGAGAGATTATATCTCTCAGTTGGCCTGGGAATATCTCAGTGCCCCCCCAGAGGAGCTGGAGGAGGTGGTTGGGGCGAGAGAGGTCTGGGCTTCTCTGCTTAGACTGCTACTCTCTCGACCCGGCCCGGATAAGCAGAAGAAAATGGATGGATGGATGGAGCTTGAGAAAGCAGAAATGATGTATCAAATTGTCTAGCAGCCCAAACATCCAGGAATGCAGACAGATGAGTTAATACAGATTTTTTTTCAATTAATTAAGCACAAAAAAATCAGGAGTAAAAGCTGTGTCGGCCTTCTGTTTGTATCCAAATATTTTACAAAGTCCCAAAGCTTGTCAAGTGTTTTTTGTTTGTCCTTCAATGATGTGGCTGAGAATTTTCACCTAGTGAATGCACTGCACCGATAACATTGTCAAAACACGGAGTCACACAGCCAGTGTTTCATAGGTAACGAACCAGAGGAACCAGTCCCAGTAACTTGCTCGATGAAGCTAACTTGTCAGAGCTGCTGATTGGTAACAACGTTTATAAATGTTTACAGACCATATAAATGATGGATGTATGCCACCCACTGGTTCTTGAGGTCCTGTTTTTGTCATGGTCCTGGGCCGGTGGTCCAGCCTTGAGATGAGTGTTTCTTGGCATTGCCATCTTTGTGTTTTGAAACTGGATACGATGAGAGAGGGGCGGATCTGACTGTGAGACCACGTCCTCATCGATTAACACCTTGTCAATCACAAGTTGTTAGTTAATGATCATATTCTAGATAATCCTCCTTTCTGACATAATGACTAAAATGTGCAAAATGGACTTAATGTTCAGTATCACTGAAAATGAGGGATCGAGCCCATAAACTCACTTAGGTCAGGGCCAAGGGTCGTATGGGAATGGGAATTACCTTCTATGGAAACTAAACAAGTAAAATAATGTAATATTTACTACTTAGTAATACATTACTTTTCTGCATAACAACCCTAACACACCATTGCACATTAATGCTGTGCAGTGGGCACATCTCACATTTGGGGAGTCTTGGCTGCCAACTTACAAACTAATGAGATCATCCTGACAGAGATTCCCAGAGACTTTTCTATGGTCTTTTTGCAGCCACAGGTTTTTCCCCCTTTGGTGTTATTAAAAAGAATGCAAGCTGAAGACACTTGCCTGCAGACCTGGAATCTATGTCCAGTTTTTATACTGTCCATGAAAATTAGCAGCACATTAAGAGCTTTTTGATAACTAGTCTAACCACTTTAAATGGTATGATGTTTATGCATTGAGTCACTCAAATGTGGGTCTGATGAGAAAAATTCAACTCTTCAAGCAGAAGTGCTAGGGCTAGCCAATCAAATAATCTTGGGGGAGCAAGGTCACTGATGGAGGAGAAGTTCATCATTGCTGTCAGGTATCACACTGTTTTATATGATTAATGTTAGTTTCAGTCAGCTAGCTCACGTCATGCTAACTGCTATTGGAGGCACAGTGGCCACTGTCAGATTAGGCCGTTACAGAGTAATAAATGCCTGTCATGTTGTGAGGAACATGGCTACAGTCACGTTTGCATTGTTCACTAGCTAGTGAGTTCCAGGAAAATGATATAAACAGACAATGGCAACCAACATGGTATGTGTTACTGGCTGTTTATGCCATCTCACAGTTCCACCCAGCTACACCAGCAACATTATTTCTCTTTTGCTTTCTCGTGTTTACAGTTGGACACAAGCTGAACACTAGACACATTGATCACGTTGGTCAACCTCACAGAAGCAAGCAAGACTCAAAAAAGTTTCCCATTTTGGCCATTTTTGTTCACATCCCAAAGGGATGCCGTACGTTGTCGTTGTCAGGTTGATATTAGTTTGCATTGTAAGTTAGCAGCCAGGACACCCCCCAAATGTGAGCTGTGCCCACTGCACAGCATTAATGTGCAATGGGCTGTTAGTTTTGTTATTGTTAAGTAGTAAATATTACATTATTTTACTTGTTTAGTTACATAGTTCGTTCCACTACTAGTTATAAAGCCTTTGCGTTATTCTGCAACATGGCCTGAGATGCACTGTCTTGTTATTGTCAGTTGACACCCTTTATATGCCCACATATATATCCCAATAACAAGAACATATTCAACCATCCCATGCTTGTCCTTTTGTGCAACAAATTTCAAGGAATGTGCATATCTGCACTCACAAGAACTATGTTATGCAAGTGCACATAAAAAGGCACAATTGATGATTTTCTTTCCATTCTTTCTTCTGCTGTATGGCTGATAATTGAGCTGTACACCATGTGACATAACTGCATCATTGCTTTACTGTGTCACATAAAAGTTGAATGGGAGTATAGTAATGCAGACTGCTGTTACATTTTGAACATTCACAGTTCACATAAAACACTTGGCCAGTCCACACAGAACTGTTCAGTTTGCTCCTCCTCTGGTTTCTGGGTGGAACATGTATGGAGGAATTACTCCAGTATTACAGCTTGCAGCCTGTGAGGAGGCGGGGAAATATGCTTGAGTGAATGGTGTAGGTGTTGGTGGAGATGGAACTGCAACCAAACTGCATATTCAAAGATCTGCCCATACTGAAGGAGACAGAGGTGTAATGTTACATACGTATAAGCCATTTTAATGTATGAAACTTGGGGGAGGGGGGGGGGGGTCGCTGCCCAGGTAAATCGATGTCTAGCTGAAGTGTATTTTAGCTTTTATTTTTATTGTTATTTTTAATTTTTTATTCATCTTGTCACTCTTATTTTGAAAGTTCAGTTTCTGCTAACAGCTAGCCCCAGCTATTCCATCTGTAATGATTCAGCTGCTTATTGAGAAAGTCTCTCATCCAGCAGACAAAGTGGGTTCATCAATGCCACGAGAGGAACTTTAACTTAATAAATCAGTGATTCCATGAGAAATAGACTGCATTGCATGTGTGAGTGTGTGTGTTTTTGTGCATGAAAGAAGGGTGCACCCACATTTTCTTAATAATATTTATAATAATAATAATAGAGCAATAATCAGGTGCTTTTCTTGTAAGTTCATCTCATGAGTGAATTTAATCTCCATAGTGTTGGACTGCTGCTGGCGATTGTATTCCTTGTTCTATTCTGCAGACTCAGTGAGCTGCAGCACAGCAACACTGGCTCTCCAGCTGGTTCAGGTTCTGGTTAGAGTGACCTTCCAGCTTGCTGCAGAAATCCAGAACAGAATAATTACCGTCGCCAGCTGCATTTGGATTTGGAGTTTGTCCAACCGCAATGAGAAACTTGACAGTTGAACAATGTTGAGGACCGCCATCACAAAGACTTCACCAGTCTGCATGCAGGGAAACTAAGCTAGCTGGTTAGCAGTGAATGAACATTCAAAGTTTGTGGATTGTCCAACAACACATTGATCACGTTGTTGTCTTGGGTATAGAAAAAAATGATTGCTAAACATACCCGTGCGTCCTGCACAAAGAGTGTGTGTGTGTGTGAAACGCTAAATGAGTCAGCTGATCTTTTTATACGACTAACTGATCAAACAACTAATTTCTTCTGCAGTGCTATAAATTTACTGGAACGTTTTCATGCACTCTCCCTCTCTTTCTGTCACACATAGATACACAGAGATCAAGTTAATATGATTTTGCCAATCAAAGAGTTATAATGACTACCAAAGCTAGATGTTTGGATCTGTGTGTCTTTAATATTTGTGTGTGTGTGCATGTGCACACTTGTGTATTCTACCAGGGGTGTGGTACCACACTACGCCCACTCCTTTAACTAGTTTGTAACCTAGCAACACAACGGCAGAGAGAAGTTGGCTGGAAAGTCAGCAAGAGAGAGTGAAAGGAGAGTGAGAGTTTTGAGATGAACGGAGAGGGGTGAATAGAGCAAGAAGCAAGAGAGAGTCTGTGCGTGTGTGTTTAAGTGTAAGTAAAGTCTATGTGTGTGTGTGTGTGTGTGTGTGTGTGTGTGTGTGTGTGTGTGTGTGTGTGTGTGTGAGAATGAGAGACAGAAGAGAGATAGAGAAAACAAGAGCGGATTGGTGGGTGTTGAGTTACTGTAAGTCTGTGTTGAGCGTTGCTAATTTGATACTGTGAGCTGGTCAGGAGTCAGTCCAGCAAGTCCCAACAAACCTAATACAAACACACACACACACACTCTCCCTCTCTCTCTCTCTCTCTCTCTCTCCATCTTTGACACAGTGTCATGTATCTGCAGATGTCCCTACAAAGCACGTTGGCAAACAGCACACAAACACACACACAAATGGTGATCTCCAAACACTTAGCCCGTCTTCTCTTGCACTGTGCTGACAAATCACATATGGTGTCCTCTGACACGACAAACCAGTCAAAGTGCAAACACACGTGAAGAAAGAGGCTCCTATCACCACCTTGTAGCGATCTGCTCAGAACTGTCCGCTCAAACTTGTGGCTGATTATTTTGCCCAAATCTTTTCTGCTCCAGATCTGACACACCAACAAAAGCTGCCGCCTCTGCTCTCTGTGATTACAAATCACACTGAACACAGAGCTGGAATGTGGATTGGCAGATCCGATTGGAGAGTATGGGTATATACAGTGCTGCACAAACAGACACGCCAGGGTAAACACATCACACCACAAACATTATGATGCAGTTAATACTGAACATCATCTGTAACATGATCCGCAGATCAGAATGGAAGCACTCTCTCCCGCTCACACATGGACAGAGTACGGATACTGGAACACTGCAGTGTGAGACCATTATATCCTCACTGAAGACACAGAATAGGAGAAGAAATGATGAGGAAGAGGGCATGAAATAAAGTGTGTGTGTGTGTGTGTGTGTGTGTGTGTGTGTGTGTGTGTGTGTGTGTGTGTGGTGAGGGGGGGTGGATATGTGAGGGGTTGAGGAGGAAAAGCTAGAACAGCTTGCCGCATTGTCAAGGACACATCAAGGGGAGATTGAGTGAGGGAGAAAGAGAGAGGAGGAGGAGGAGAGAGGCTGTGGAAGAGGATGAAGAGGACCGGAAGAATGGAGAGGATGGATGAGAAAGGGAGGGAGGGACTAATAAAAGGAGGATACAATTACTCAGCATAAGGTCACCTGTTTTGTCTCTCTCTTTTCTGTTGCCACACAACTCTTCAGCAACGCTGGGAGCTACATATGACTCCTCGCTGCAAGCACACTGGAGCAGAATGCCTCCAATCACACACAGTCACTGAGCTCATCCAACCACAATAGCATGCAAAATTGCCATTTCCTATCCAGTGCGGCCAATCACAAAAGAAAAAAAGACTCTGCCTCAAACTTACCATGCGGGCGAAATGACATCACCTGTTGCTGGGCAGAAGCCTCTTAGAGACAGGAAGCCCTGGACCTGATATCCTAGTCACCATGGAAACGGAATCACTCAGGGGTGAGGTTGAAGGGATGGAGAACAGAGATGATAAGAATTTTAACTTCGCAGACTTTTTAACTTTGTGGCTGTGGCTCAGGAGGAAGGATGGTGGTTTGATTCCTGGCTGCGTGCCAAAGTATCCTTGGACAAGATGCTGAACCCCAAGTCGCTCTCTGATGCAAGCGTTGGAGTGTGAATGTGTGTGAATGGCAGACAGTAAGCACTTAGCTTAGTTACAGATGGAAGTGCTTGTGTGGATGGGTGAAGGCAGCGCTTTGAGTGCTAAGTTAGAGCAGAAAAGTGCTTTATAAAAACTAGTCCATACGTGCAAAGTTGTAGTCAGAAGTTTAAATACATTCATCATGGGCATGAATATTATAGTAATTTGGGGCTTTTCATTTTTTTCCCAGGGTGGAATGATTGTACAGCATAGATCTTTAATGACTTTAACAAAGTTTGAATTTATTTAGGATTTTCTCTAATCCACAGCCTCCAGTAATATTTGATTAAATGTCTCTAAGCATGTTGCATCTCAACCCTAGTCAACAAGCTTCTGGCATAACTCTGGCTCGATATTTGACCACTATTTTTGGCAGAATTGGCACAGTTCATTTAAATTGGCTGGTTTCCTGGCATGAATCCAGCTTTTAAGCATAGTCCACACATTTTCAACAGGGTTGAGGTCAGAGCTTTTGGAAGACATTACAGAACTTTAATGATAAACTGCTTTTTCCACTCCAAAACCAGTTTTGATGTGTTTTTGGGTTCATTTTGTTGGAACACCCAGTTGTGTCCAAGTTTCAACCATCTAGCTGTTGACTTGAGGAGAAGTTGAAGAATTTGGAGGAAGTTCTCATTCTTCGTTATCCAGGGTTCTAGCTAGCGCCCAACCTTGCTGAGGTACCGTCGTGGTGCCGGGCTGAGAATTTCAGCTAGTTGTTAGTTTCCCTGGCTGCTCTAGTCTGCATGCCAAAGTAGTGCTTGTATGAATGAGGCATGTTGTATAAAGTGCTTTGAGTGCTCAAGTATAGTATAAAAGTGTTATATAAGAACCATTCTATTTATTTAATGGTTACACTTTTCCTGTGGAATCTAACTGCATTTATTCCCCGTAGACTTTTCAGAAAGCTGAGAAAATCCATATTTCTGTATTTCTTTGGAATTTGCTGGGGAAAACTGGAGCCCGTTATTCACACGCCCATTCGTGTACACTAGAGGTTGTGTAATTTATTTTAAAATGTAGGTGCTGGTTATAAAACGTGTCTGCCAAAAGGCTCGTTCCAGTTCATAATATAAGTTTGGACACTCACCCATTCAAATGAATGTGTCCAAACCTTTGACAGGTACTGTATCTGGTACTGTAGCTCAAAGAAACCCAAAATTACCATGGCATTCATGCCTATGATGAGTGTATATAGAAACTTCTGACCAGAACTGTGGATTCTTGGGTGGACACAGGGGACACCCCCATGCCACCACCAATATTTAGAAGATATACATCCCCCATTTCCCAGTAAGTAGCACTTAATGTGACCACAGGATCTATTGTGGTAAATGTAATCATTCTTCCAACACACAAACCTACTGTGATCTCAGTCAGCAGCTGCAAAGCCTCTCTTCTGCCCTGTGCACAAACAAGCAGATTGATAACCATCGAGGAGTCCGAAGGCAAAAAGAGGATGAGGTCTGATGTTGAGGCATTTTTTTTTCTAAAATTTTTTTTTAAAGTGTTGCTAGTTTGCTAACGAATTGTAGGATAATAGTGTGTTTCTTTCTTGTTATCAGTGAGCAACACTTCCTAAAAATCATGGACAGTTTTGAAGTTGGAGAAGGATTCTTGCTGAAAAACATCTGCATTATGACCTGAGCTATCACCTCAAACCCGGCCCTCGAGGCCTGGATTTGAGGATCCTGTTCTAAATAATCAGTTTTTGCATTTAAGGGTCTATAGCAACAGCCAATAACTAGTGGCTTAACGTGCTTTAGATGAAGATCAAATGGCTTCAACTGCTTTTATGTTTCCTGTTCCAGAATCGGACAATTCTGGCAGCTTTTACTGTCTTATCCGTTTTGGGGAGTATATGACAGGCTTCAGTGTGACTCTCTGGATAAATATGTCTTTACTTTCAAAAAAAGTTTATAATCTGTTGTTCAGGTGTTTCTAGTTCTTCACCTGGAGCATCCTCTCCCTCCTCCCTATTCACTGATACAGCTCTGGCACATGTTCGATGTTTTGTATCCAGTCCTTGTATGATTATGTCGTTTACCCTTGAATATTGTTCCAGATCCTCAATTCTTCTTTCTAATTTTTTAATTTTTTTGTCTTTTTCTTTGACCATGTCTTCCAGTTTACTTACTTTTTCCAGTAGTCCTACTAGCTTTACTTGTTGTGTTGCTACTTTAGTGATTTCATCCAGTTCCTCCTCCATTCCACTGTTGTTGTTTTTCTTCAGTGGCATTTTGCATCTATTGAAGAGTTTTCTCACAACAGCAGTAACAGTAGCTCCTCACCAGCTCCACAGTAGCACCAGCAGTAACAGTAGCTCCTCATCTGCCATAATGGAATCGCTCTTTTGTGTCCCCTAATGTGTCCCCTCCTCCAAATGCTTCTCTACAGCCATGGTTAGTTACATTTATTGATAGACTGGGCAAAGGACTTTTGCTTTGTACTGATATTGCATGTGTGTAGCAGTCCAAGTGTCTTACTGTCTCTATGTGCTGTGGTGATAAAGTGCTCCCTGCCACACAGTGTTGTGCTGAAGTTTATCTCCATTTTCATGAATGAAACCTGGAAGCATTTAAATGGTGACTGATTCACAGAAATCTCACTGAACTTAAATAAACCTTCAGACTGTTATTTAAAAAGTGACTCACTGAATGTGTCACTGTGTGTGCAGATGTATTTTGTTTTTCTCACTTGAGTTATGTGAATTTTAATGTATTTATTTTACAAAATGACATTTTCGGTCTCAGACTTACCTCACCTCCGTCTCATCCTCCCCCTCCATCTCTCAGGTCTCAGTGGGGATCCGGCAGACCTGGAGCGTCGGGGCCAAACATTCGGCCAAAACTTTATTCCCCCGAAAAAGCCCAAGACTTTCCTGGAGCTTGTGTGGGAGGCCTTACAGGACGTCACACTCATCATCTTGGAGGCCGCCGCCATCATCTCCCTTGGCCTCTCTTTCTACCAACCTCCTGGAAAAGAAACCGAATGTGAGGATGTGGGCAAAGGGTGGGGCTGCTGGTTTGGGAGGGTGTGATAGAAAGTCTGTCAGCAAGAATGGATGTTTAAGGGACAAATCTGGAAGTGAAAAACGATGAAGATGAGTAATTACCTTCTTTGATTAAAGAGTAAATATGAAAGCACACTAATAGACAAAAGCTGAAGAGAGAAAGTAAAAAGGCTCACCAGTTTGGGTCTGTTCATCACAATTAGGGGTCATGATAGAAAGGCAGTGGGCTGATTAGAGGGTGCAGACATGGGACACTGTGGCTCAGTGAGAAAGCCCATTTTAGAAGAACCTGCAGCTGACAGCCACACATGCAAACAAAGAGTGGTGAGACATACTGTAAGCACGTGTAGTCATCAGATGATGCTGAACCCTAGTCAGATGCAGCCCCTGCACTTCTGAGCCATATTGTTTGTTTGTGTTTGTAGCCAAATGCTTTTCTCTCCGTGACTCACCAGAAAGAATGATGAGGTTTTGATATCGATCCGATATGTAGTGGATGACCCCTTTATTTCATTGGTTTCTTTAATTTTGCTTCCCATTTGAAATTTGATAACTTTTTGGATAGCAGCTATTGCTTTAACAAGGTTATTCAAAGAATGTCTAATAACTAACCATAAACACCTCCCCCGTCTTCAGCATGTGGGAATGTGTCGGCGGGCGCGGAGGACGAAGGTGAGGCAGATGCTGGCTGGATCGAAGGCGCTGCCATCCTGCTTTCTGTCGTATGTGTTGTCCTGGTGACGGCGTTTAACGACTGGTCCAAAGAGAAGCAGTTCCGGGGTCTGCAGAGTCGAATCGAGCAAGAACAGAAGTTCACTGTTGTGCGAAAAGGAAATGTTATCCAGATCCCTGTGGCTGACATGGTAGTGGGGGACATGGCTCAGGTCAAGTACGGTAAGGAATCCATCAGAAGGTCTTATTGTATTTTAACCAGTGACAGTTTACAGTTTTTATTTTTTTTATTGTTGTCATACCGTCCATCTGCCCAATCTGTCCAGGCGTCTGTCCGTGAGAGTTTCCAAAACCCCAAGGAGTTGAGCCATGAAATTTGACATATGTGTTCGTGACTCTTCAAAGATATGCAACACAATATTCATATTCCTGGATGTTTAGAACCCTTTGTACCCTTTGGTTGTATATAATATATGCTAATGATATGCAGCCTCTTTCTCATGCCTGCTTGGCATGGTCTAACCATGTAATCATATTGTGCTGTGTGATTGATATACTTACGTCACCATTATTGACTGAAATGGAGACAGTGGGGATTCCACATATGTAACAACTGCAGTAGCTAAATAGCAAGAAAACGGGGAATCCCAAATTTCTAGGTAAAGAGTCAGTCTGTTTATAGTAACATCACTTCTAGGCTGCAGCCTTATTGATTACCCTGTGATGCCAACTTCTGATTGGCTGAGCACTGTCTAACATGTTGGTCAGGGATGATTTGTGGCCATAAGTAGGGTACAGACTATGACTCATCATTGAGCAATATTAAAGCTACTGCTCAGAGATATTGCTCAAATGTAAAAATCATTATGATTATAGTGACTTAATGCATTGATATCCGCAGATTATGTAGTATGGCTGCATTATTTTGTAATATTCCTGTACACACATGAGTATAATATGATGTGAGTACCTTGTAATTATGCATTATGTCTGGCTTATTGTCATAGGTTGTATAAATAGAAACATGTAGTATACATGTTTGTACAGGATTGCAGTATGTACTTTCTCTAATTTGTTTACCATGGAAATTTTTTGTTTGTTCTAGGATATGGTTATCAAAAAGTATTTGTTAGAGATAATCACAGAATATCCGTCTCTTACAGCATGCTTAAAAGTTTTTGTATTGTTAACACAGATTTTTTATTTTATTGCTGGAATATGTGTTATATCTTTACTAACCCAGGGGTGACTGAAGGCATTTCGATAAAATTTTAGGGCAGAAGGTAGTAAGATGTCTGCTGCACCAATAACCTCATGATTGCTTTGCTCACCAGGAGATTACCACGGTCACCCGTAGTTTGCATGGAAAGCGCGGACTACTGAGGTTTTCGGTGCAGCTCCACATACCTCTTAGCGAGCAGTATTACCTAGTGACAGCAAACAGTCACCAACTGGGGAATACACAGTTTTCTCTAATCACTGGTAGTTAAGCATTGGGCCACTGACTGATTTTAGGCCTGCTTGACTGGGGTTTAACGACTGCCAGCAACCACTTTCGGGGAATACAAATTTTTCCTACTGACCAGTGGGTTGCTAGGCGGTCACCAGCCAGTCTCTAGGCCCATGTGACTGGGGCCTGAGATGCCATTAGCTAGTGGTGCTGAATGAGCACCCAGAGAAGCCAAAGCCCAGCATCAACACCTAAACAGAAAGAAATGCTACAGTGGGCTAAAGACAAGCAATCTTGGACTACAGATGATTGGATGAAGGTGATTTTCAGTTATGAATCCCAAATTTGCTTTGGCGAAGGAGATGATGTTAAATGTTTGTGGTGCGCTGTTCAGTGAAACTCATTTATCATATGGGTTTGCGGTCGTTACCGCAACATTAAAAGCACAGGTTTACATTCAAATCCTCAATGCTTTCCTCATCTCATTGATAGAAGTAAGATTTTTCAAGATGATAATACTTCTCGCCACAGAGTAAAGAGTTTTTCTTAAGGTAAGGCATATCAACTCAGTGACATGTTTAATTAGCCAAGCTAATTAATCAGCAACAGTGACCCCTGAAACAAGCAGCCACATACAGAGAATCAGAAACACCGTCTCTTCCACATCCCTTTTTGTTCTGTGTTTGTTGTAGCATTCATGTCATGGCAGTTTCACACAGTGACCTGTGAGGAGAGAGAGAGAACAGGAGCTGGTACAAAGAGCCGTTTAAGTTGAGTGGTGCTGTGCAGTAGTACTGAGGATATACACTGCTCAACAAAATTTAAAGGAACACTTTGAAAACAATTCAGCTCTCAGTGTGGAAACAATCATGCTGGATATCTATACGCTGTGGCCTTGGTAGTGTTAGGAACAAAAGGATGCTCCATTCTGCCGAAGTTTCATTGCAGCATCTCAACAATGGCCCCCATGTGCTTGTTTTCATGCCTGACAATGTCAGGTCATGTTCCTAATGAGATGATGGATGGCATCTCCTCCCAGATCTGGACCAGGACATCACTGAGGTTCTGGACAGTCTGAGGAGCAATCTGCTCTATTGTTTTTAGGTCAGGTGAGCATGGGGGTCAGTCAGTGGTGTCAATTACTTCATCCTCCAGGAACTGCCCACATACTCGCGCCACATGAGGCCGGGCATTGTTGTGCACGAGGAGGAACCCAGGACCCACTGCACCCGTGTAGCATCTGACAGTGGGTCCAAGGATGTAGGATCTGACAGTGGGTCCAAGGATGTAGGATCTGACAGTGGGTCCAAGGAT
>JAVDPK010001763.1:180621-193185 GCA_034780415.1 Cichlasoma orientale | reverse complement strand
ACACACACACACACACACACACACACACACACACACACACACACACACACACACACACACACACACACACTCTCACTTCTGTTTTATACACAACAGTGTTTTCCTGTCATGTTGAATGTTTCCTGCTCGTTCAGCTTTAATATGCAGTTTGCTTTGTGTTGCAGGTCACTCATGGTTGACAGAGTGCACTCCAGTATACATCCAGTACTTTGTCAAGTTCTTTATCATTGGAGTCACTGTTCTGGTCGTGGCTGTCCCAGAGGGCTTACCTCTCGCTGTCACCATCTCTCTGGCTTACTCGGTCAAGGTACACACACCTGTCAGCTTTAATGAATGATTAGCCGCACGGACGTGTAGGAGCTGCTGGTTCTTTAACCGGTCACACAGTGAGATTACCGAGGAAAAAAGTCCGCTAAAGCGTGAATCTGAGTACTGTATATATGAAAGGAATGCAGAGTTGGAACACCTAAATCAGCCGGATGGACCGCCGTAGCATTTGGACCGTATGTGTCATTTGAATGTATCCAGTCCGGAGTGTCAGTCTGAGTTTGAGGTCCTCACTGAAATTTCACTCATCCGGATCCTCTGAGTGTCAGGCTGTCAAATTCCAGATCAGATGTTTTGTATGAACACAAGTGAAAGTGTTTCTTTTTTACCCCCAGCCTCACCTGTCAGGTTACACACAGGACTTCATGCTCTCTGATTGGGTTGTTAATGTACCCAGAGGTGTTCAGGTGACCAAAAACAGCTGGCTTGGCTCTTACCCTTTTTCTCCATTCTTTCTGATAAGTTAAGCTTCATGCTGAAAAAATGACAAGAAGTGAAAGAATATTGTCTTCCATAATGTTTAATCTTGATGTTTACTTGATTGCTAACCTTGGAACAGAGAGTGGACTTGAATAAAGCTCAGACAGTGAAGAGCAATATTCACTAATACTGATAAGATTTGAATATGCAGAAGTGGATCCAGTTATCAGCTAGCAGGCTTGTTTAGCAAGGTGCATCCATTGAGTGTGTGGGTGTTTCTCAATGCCACATATGCAGAGGTCATACTTGTGTACTTAATAGTTCATACTTAAGTTCACTCGGCAGTCCAGACTTCCAAGGATGGGACGGTGCAGCATGCCTGGAGATATCACAGCCCAGCTCAGCTTTTTGTTTTTGCACCAAGCTGTAAACATGTTTGTTTCAGCTGTGAAGTCGGGCCTTTTTTAAATGGGGCTTTATGGGGATGGACTCACTTTCAGAGCCTGCCTCGTGTGGCTATTAAAGGAAGTGCAGCTTTGACACGTCCACATTGGGATCATTTTTCAGCCTGAGGTTTGTTTGGTCTGTTCTTAAATGTGATGATGCCTCCACACACACTGAGGGACACAAAATGATGTTCCGTGATGGTGCCTGCAGCTTATGAAACCAAATGCCACTGATTTCAGTGTTCCTTCCACAAATCCATTGACTCATCATTGCAGTCTTTCTTCTAGCCACTTGAAAAGTGGTGTGCATCTTGTTTCAGTCACTTTTACAGTCATGTGTACAAGGTCAAAGGTAAGGTAAGGCAGGATAGCACATGTCAATCAAAAATAAAATTTGATTTTTTTTTTTTTGCTGAATACATTTAAAATACAAAGGAAGAGTAAAACCTTAAAATGCAGCCTAAAAGGGCCGAAATCTTTTCAAAAAATATTAAAAATTTAGAATTCAAAAATGACCTGACAAAAGGCCACTGCACTAGTTCAATAAGGAGAGAGAGAGAGATTATTTGGAAGAATTAAACATGATTTATTGAGAAACTGAATTCAGTTAAGCTATTTGGTGATTAGACTCAGATGACCTATCATAGCGAGACAAAATCCCAGCAAAGATAGTAATTAGGACAGGACCCCCTGGAGCCTTGCTGCTGGTGGGTGAGGCGGAGATGGAGAGGAGGTGGGTTGTCCGCATCAGTGTCTGAAAGGGAGAATGACGGAACAGCAGTGAGATTTAAAGTACGCAGAGTGGAGGCTGATTGACTCAAATAAAGCAGGCAACAAGATGATTGGACTAGAGAACGATGTCAGCAGCAGTGGGAAAGTGGAAGTGATGTAAAGAATAATCTAGCAGCTGAACACCAAAGCAGGCAGATGAGTGATTACAGATCTTCCTTATTGAACTTATGCATACGTTTCATTTTCATATTTCAGAAATTAAAGCATAGATTATTTTGTCTGGATCCTACCTCAACTGCTCCGGTTGTTGCTATGTAAGATGAAATGCAGATATTTTATTCTCTTGATATTTAACTGTCTGTTAGAGGTGAACAGGAAATACTTTTACAGACAGAAATCAGTGTCTGGATTTGCAGAAAAAAGCTCTGGCACATGATCATTTATTTGTTGCATGCCCTGACAGAACAAATATGGGTATTATCTGCCTAATTATGATCATTGATAATATTGGTCTAATGGAAGGTTTAAACAAAAGAAGATCAAGGATTGAGCCTTGAGGAACTCCACACAAAAGCCCAAGTCTGTTTTCAGTCTGCCCAGTAATACTGAGTGATCAGCTGTGTCAAAAAACAGCATCCAACCTGACAAACTGTCTTTTTTTTCTAGTCAAATTAGATTCAGAACCTTAATTTCTATTTCTAACCTTAATATCATCTAGTTTCATAAAAAGGGACGGATCTTTTAGTATATGCTGTTAGTCCAATCCAAGTATTTTGTGTAATTTATATCTGCTCCTGAAATTAAAAAGTTACTGAGATTTTCCTTTTCTTGCTTCTGCAATCCATTTCTCTCTATCCTTCTTTACGTCCTCTATCCTCATTCACGCCATCCCATCCCACCCTAACTCTTATCCTCCCCTCACACATCTCTCTGCACTCCATTGCTGTGTCATTTATAGAAAATGATGAAGGACAACAACCTTGTAAGGCACCTGGATGCTTGTGAGACTATGGGGAACGCTACAGCCATCTGCTCTGACAAGACAGGCACCCTGACCACCAACCGCATGACTGTAGTGCAGACTTACGTAGGTGAGTACAAGTGAAAATTCATATGCTGAACATTTGTTCAATGTAATTCTAAGTATGAATAAATCTTTTAGAAAACAGTTCTCACAGCATTAGAAGGGAAGCAGAACTCATGTAACCCAGTTTTTACTCTTATCATTAAATAAGTAGTTCCCAAAGTGGATATGGTGGCACACTAAAAATGGATAACTCAGAAACTGCTGTAGTTGCAACACATATATCTCAGACACTTAATTATGAACATTTCCAGCTTGAATTTTTCATACTTGGATTCTATTAAAGTAGCTTTGCGTGAGTCAAAGTTCAAAATAATCCCTTTTTACTTCATACATGCCTTCTCATCAGCCTTTTTTGGCACATATTTTTTTCCCATCTTGTATTTCTCACCTATTCTAACAGCCATCAGCAACTGCCACACAGCATTTGTTGATATTCTTTAGACCGTTCTTTCAATAATTGTGTTTTCAGGTGTTTTAAACAAATAACATTCTGTTTAAATCAAACCTTTATTCATAATAAATATATAATATGATTTGGGACATTTTTAAATGTAGTTCTGTATTGAATTTACTTACAGTCTAGCTCTGTTGAATAAATAGGAAGATTATATAAGTTGACCTCATTGTTTGAACCTTTGGCCTCATTAATTGAAACAGGTAATAAACTTAGAACAAAGAGTAAGGACATTTGTTTGGCTGATTATTTCTTTGTTGTATCAGTGCTTCTTGGCAATAAATCTTATACTGTTGGAAAGTCTGTTTATGTCCCCACACACATCCACAACAGCCTGGCACCTCCTCCTCATGCTGGTCACCAGCTTGGTCACTCACTGCTGATGGCATCCCATTCTTCAACCTGCATCCAACGTGGTCATTCTGGCACGGACATCATATCCCAGCTGATCCCACAAGTGTTCAGTGGGGTTTGAGGTCAAGCCTGCAGACAGGCCATTCCCTCCTCTCCACTCCCAATTTCTAGAGGTAGTCTGTGATAAAGCGGTCCCAGGCTGTGGAGATACGGGATTGCCACAGATTGCAGAATCTCATCTCGATAGCTCTCTGCATTGAGATTGTCTCCAGTGATGACAAGCCTGACTGTCAGCACCTGGGGGACCAGAAGCTCAAAACAGGTCAATAGTAGAAAAAGCCATTAGCAGAGAATATTTGGGAAGTTTTTCATACTCAGCTCTGCTGCTCAACCCACAAATGCATTTTCCTTACAAATGTGGCTCATTTAAGGGGACATGAACAGGCTTTCCAACGACATAAGATTTATTGCCAAGAAGCACAAAGAAATAATTACAAACTTTTTGTGCTAAGTTTGTGATGCTAAAGGAATGTTGTTTATGCATGCTCCTGCTCACTATGGTCAGGATTATTATATCTGTTGACTTTGTGTTTTTGTAGGTGATGCTCAGCTTTATATAACTGTTTGAATAACTTGTAGTTGTTAATACAGTCTCTGTTACGTGTAGACAGTCTCTATAGAGCCACAGTGAATCGTATACAGTCAAATGTGGTTTTTGTTCTTTATATTTCATGTTACTTTTGTAAATTAAAAATTGGACTCTTGCAATATAAAACTGCACTTTCACACATTTAAGAGACTTGCAAGAAGCACGTTTCAAAAAGGCTTGTTGACAGTAATAAATCAGAGACTAAGATATCTTGTTTTTTACTTCCTGCTATGAGTCAAGCTCCAAAATGCCCTAAATCCTTTCTTTTGCTCAATAGTGTTTAAATTTTCTCTCTTTGGTGAGCGGCCATGTCTTTCAAACACAATGTGCTAGTTTGTAACAATTACTTTCTGTCATAAATTTGTAATCACGTGATGACATCGGCAGGGATATTTTGTGGGGCTTGACAAAGCTCCTGCAGAGCCACAGAATACGTTATACAACTGTTCTCACAGGCTCAGCAGCACTCTGCATGATGAAAAACATACCCCTTTGAAATGCTGTCAGTAATGCACTGGCACATACATACATGCCCAGAACATTTGTGCTGGGCATGTATGTATGCCCAGCACACTCCCTAAAAGTCACCCCTGAAAACAATGAAAATACTTACAAAAAAATCATAGTAGCCTTTTATCTTTTTTTTTTTGTGACAACAAATATGTAAAGAAATATGTCAAAACAAAAGAACTTTATGTCATGGGAGACTCATATTATCAGCTTGATGGTGTGATGGCAGGACAAAAAAAAAAAAAATCTAATACTGATGCGTATTAAAGTGAGATTGTTGTTGCCAGGTGATGTGCACCACCGTGTGATCCCAGAACCTGGACAGATCAACCCCCGGACACTGGATCTATTAGTCAATGCTATCGCTATCAACAGCGCCTACACCTCCAAGATCTTAGTGAGTCATGTTCCGACAGAAGTTGTAAACCTTGCTTGTCAATTAATGGGGATTGTGGGTCTCTCCTTTTCCTGTTCTTTTGTTTTAATATTATTTTTATACTTCCTCTGTCCTCCATCACTGCTTGCTCTCCAATCAACCACCTCAACTCGCTTCATACTAACTTTCCATCAGCCACCTGATGTGGAAGGGGGTCTGGCAAAGCAGGTGGGCAACAAGACAGAGTGTGGCCTGCTGGGATTTGTATTAGACCTACAGCAGGACTATGCCCCCATCAGAGAGCAGATCCCTGAAGAGAGACTGTACAAGGTAGGGACTCATGCACCACATCCTCCTTCACCAGGTCCAGTTTATTTTTAGAGCAATCCAGTAAAAGTTTGCAAGAAGGTTAGTTCATCGTGTATTTGAACTCGTCTAACTAAGAGAATAATCAATAGATGTTATAGTGTGTCTTTTAAAGTCCAGCAACAAAATGATATATTTTCACAATGTGCTTTATTATACCGAATCAAATGGGAGCAAATTACACTCAACACAAAGCAGGAACTGCATTCTGTTGCACTTCATTATGATGTATGCAGGGCTAACTGTGTTCCACTGGACACATGGATCACACACAGCTGGACTCAGCAGTAGATACATTTTAACATGAGCGATTTCAAGAAGCAACGAATGGAAAGCGGGATACATTTTAGGCATTCTGTTAACACGAGATGATATCGCTTATCTGCAAATGTAAAGACATAAAACATTCACAGGGTTACCTGCATAAATCATAATATAAACCATAATATGGCACTGTGACGTTACAGTGCAGCATAGTCCCCTGTCTGCTACAGATGTTAATCCATCCAGCTAGCTCCAGTTGAAATATTTTACTAGATAATAAATGAAAGGTCTGAAGACCACTCACATTATTGTATTTTAATAGCAGTTTTTGGAAAAATAAACCCCCTGCATTCCAAATGTTACAAACTGGATAAGACAAAGTATCTGGTTAAAGTCAAACCTTAAACTAGAAAGAATAAGATGTACAGTGAAGGACAAAAAAACATTTGAAAGGGTTGTGCGACGCTCTTTGAAATATGTGTTAAGTTATTGTTGTAGGCCATGCTTTGCTTTTCTCTAGATTGGCTGTAGGCGTGAATCAAAGGTAGAAAGGGTGCTTCGGTGCTTGATATAAATGCTGTATGAATATTTAGATCAATGTGGCTTGTAGTGTAAAGCACTTTGAGTGGTCAATAAGACTGGAAAAGAACTGCAGAGGAAATACCTATATACGATTTTTTAAAGGAGAAACTGCAATATTTAGTTAAAAAATTTAGCTTTTTGTGTGCAGAGTTTCAAGGCAGGCTGTATGGTGTAGTTATCAAATATTTTTTACTTTGATTTTTTCAGTGGTTGAATTTTCATGTTTAGATCCATGAAACAGGCTCTGTGAGAGAAATGATTTCCAAGATTAAAATGTAGTGGGTTGCTGAGGTTGTCGTTGTTGCCATATGGTACTTTGTTGTTGTTTGAGGCCTTTATGTGGTCCAAATTGTACCTGAGATTTAATGAAAGTGTGTCTATTATATATATATATATATATATATATATATAGAGAGAGAGAGAGAGAGAGAGAGAGCGAGAGGTATCAGACTTGGTAAACCTGAGTTTGACGCCCCTGCTGTAAAATCTTAGAGGATTTTAAAACACTCTTAATGACTGAGTTTAACAGCATGCTGTCTACTACAATGATGTGAGACAAACAAGCGTGTTGTTATCCTTGGTGCTGGCAGATCACGGGGGTGACTCAAATCATCACTTATTCATAGCTACATAAGCCACAACCACTGTTCAGTGATGAAATGATGAGGGTATAGCTGATTTCCTCCAGTGTATGATACGTCAACATGCTGACAGGGTAACCAGCATCATTTCTCACATTGAAACAGGTTAAAACCTTCAGGCACAGCTTCAGCAGCCCCTGTGGGGCTTTAAGCAGCTATTTTAAATTCTGTCAAAGTACTTTTGTGTATCACAAGTCTCTCCTGCCCCTCTCGCTCAGGTGTATACTTTCAACTCGGTGCGTAAATCCATGAGCACGGTGATCAAGCTGCCTGATGGTTCCTTCCGGCTTTACAGCAAAGGAGCGTCTGAAATCATGTTGAAGAAGTGAGTGACGGGGGGGGGGGTCTGGGGTTACATGAGATCATGTGAACTAATATAACAGAAACATATCACACTGGGTTTAATGTGATCTTTTAATGGTTTGAATGTTTAAACAAAAGCTCCTCGTTTTCTTCTCCTAAACTCTTCGTCCCGCTCCAGATGTTCCTATATTCAAGATGCCAATGGAGAACCACGCAGTTTCCGCCCGCGGGACAGGGACGAGATGGTAAAACAGGTAAGACTTCTTCAGACTATCTTCAGTATATAATTCTAAAAGTCATTCTTCTGGGAGCGTGTAAGACCTTCAGCCATGACATTGCAACGGCCACGTCTCTCTTACTTCTCCTTATCCAGTCGAGGCAAGAATGCCCCAAACAGAAAGCAAATACTCCAACCACAGATAGGTGTTTAAATCCATCCAGTCTCAACATCTTAAAATCCACTTTCAGAAAAAAGAAGATTTTACATTTCAAATTAAGTCACATTTAAATTAATGTAACTAGATCATCTAAAGTATTTTTGTTAAACTGGCCCCAGATATGAAAATAACTTTCTCATATCCATCACTGTTTGAGTCGATACAATGAACTTGATAGCAAACAGTCCAATTATACTTTCAGAAGTTATCTATCATCTGTTTCTGGTTGTTTGTCTACAACCTGATGAACTTGAGTCCACTTAACTTAAGTTCAGGCTCCATAACTTCATTTTTTGTCTCCGGATGAAATATGTTGCTCTTTAGCTGCTAAATGTTAGCCGGGCACTCCCTAACTGTACCTGTCTGAACAGGTAAAGCTGGAAATAGAAATCTAAGAATGTTATAAGACCAAATTAAATCAATACTTTTATGTGCCTAGAACTGGCTTCAAAGCTGTGTATAGCTGGTTACTAGATATTTTTAAATTTGTCCCTCTTTTGTTTAATAATCTTTTGTGTGCACTGATGATTTCAGTGAGGAGCTATGTTACTGTGTGCAAGACAAACTTTGTGATGCTGTCAGCTCATTTGGAAACATGGAATTATTACATGTCATGATAAGCACCACGCTCACCTTGAACGCTGTCACAAGGATCTCCTGGATCACTGTGTTCTGCTGATAGTAGCGCTCTCTTGTAGCGTCATTAAATTTGTCTGTTACTTTGTGAAACTAGACAAAACTCTGAAAGGAAACTGCTTTCCTGACTCAATCTGCCCACTAGCAAAAATATTCGTCACACATTATAGATAAGAAATCACACTTGGAGTCACACTAAACACCATAAGCATCACTGAACAGAATGTGACTGAAAACTCTGGCGTAAGCTTTGGTAGATTTATATACATATCAAATCTGTTATACGTGATGAGCGTTGGCCAGATCAGCCTTGCTGTACCCAGAATCTTTAACAGCAAACACGTGTATTTGCTCCACATACAGTTTATCAGCCTGTGCAGGCTGAGCATTGGTAATTGACGGACAGCCTGACTGGCCTACATTTGCCTCTTGATGAGCAACTTCTGCCGTGAGAAAAATAACTTCTTACACAACTTTTTTTTTCCAGCTCAGTAGTTCAGTGTGCATTGTGGCAGCTTTATGTCACCTCCTCTTCACATCACACTGTCTTCCCTCAGCTGGCCGCGGCTTTGGGGTCTTTTCCTGCAGTACAGCTGTGTATTCATCATATTTATGCTTTAGAGGAAGCAATGTAATGTAATGTGAATGACATGTTGTATACTGTACAATAAGCAGTGTGTGTGTGATGGGTGGACATTGTGTGTAGATCTTCCTGATTATAGTTGTAATAATGATTATTAATAGGTGATTGAGCCCATGGCATGTGAGGGGTTGAGGACCATATGCATTGCATACCGTGACCTGTCGTCCAATCCGGAGCCAGACTGGGAAAATGAGGCAGAAATAGTGACGGAGTTGACCTGCATCACTGTGGTTGGGATCGAGGATCCTGTACGGCCTGAGGTAGGATACTGTAGCGTGTGTTCGTTTGTCTCAGTTCACGTAATTTGGATCATTCCATTTCCACTACACTTGTGTAGTAAGTAGTGGACTACGTGGTAAGTATAAATGCATTTAGCTGTTAGCTAGATAATGTAGCCAGCTAGCATTAGCACGATCGTTGTGCTGATGATTTATGCTCCTTCCACGGGCTGGAAATTGTTTGATGGTCCCTCCCTTTCCACTATAAGTAGCCAAGATGCTGACAGTTGAGGGCGAGAAGTGTACACTCAGCAACTGTTATGAGTACGCCATCTGGCCACTTGTCAAGCACTTCATTTAGCTGTCCTTTATGGTGTGAATGCATTTGTTCACTCAAAATAGGGAGTGTCAGTCCAGAAGTATGTGATTTGAGAGCTAGCTTATGTCTTTAGTTGGAATTTCAGTTTGTTCTTTCAGTTTGTTCACTCCATAATGGGACTGTGCTGTAAAAGAAACTATCATAATTTTTTTTTTGTGTTAACAAATTTCCTCATCCTCCAAGGTGCCTGAGGCCATCCGTAAGTGTCAGCGTGCAGGCATTACAGTGCGGATGGTGACTGGTGATAATATTAACACAGCCAGGGCCATTGCTGCTAAATGTGGCATCATCCACCCCGGAGATGACTTTATCTGTCTAGAGGGCAAAGACTTTAACCGACGAATCAGGAACGAGAAAGGAGAGGTAAGTGGGGGCCTTAAATGGGTTGAATCCCTATCCAACTTAGATTTCATCCATACTAATATATTTATTAACAAAACTATAAAATGATTTTACTGTGTTTACACCAAACAGCCCTTCAAAGTTAAACTTTGGACCCAGTTTTTAACAAGGATGACGCAGACATTCACATATGTTGCCATCGTAGCTTTTGTAGCTCAGATGTTATGAGAGTAAACACAGCACACTCATCGGTAAACAATTTGTCAATCACAAGCTGTTTGCCACTCAGTTTATTTCATTTATAAAATGAACTTCATGTTATCTTTAATATGACTTGAAACTAGCAGTTGTGATTATAAAGTCCTCAGAAAAATGTTTACTGAGGCTGTAGAGCAAGCGAGCTGAGGGCCAGTTTCCCGCTGACTTCTGTACAATTAGACATCTCTTTGTAACCACACGAGTCGCCACCTGCTGTCCATTAAAGCAAATGCAGGTTAACAGAACTGCACTTTTTAGACTCTAAAGCTACTTTAATTGTTTATATACAGTCTATCCAAAAAAACTAATTATTATCAGCTTGTGTTTATTTGATACCAATAAATACATAAAAATAAACATGATAAAAAATAAACCTGATATATAAGTCAAAGGTGGCTTAATTTAAAAGCAGTCTGTGATTTTAGGAGGAGAAACTGCAGCTGTTTTCACAGATATTCCCAAATCTAAAATGAAGCACAAAACAGGAAACATTCCATTTCAGACACATTGTAACTACAGGAAGTACTCTGTGGGTTATAGGCGAGGCAGCTGCCTAGCTAGAGCGTGTGCAGGATGCAGCACACATGACAGCCAATCACGTAAATGCATTGGCATATTGGCTGCTCTTTTTCCACAGTGTGATTATGTACATGTAAAATCTGTGAAATTATCAAAGGAAAGCTATTTTGTTTTGTTACCACTATATTAAGAGGTTCAGATTAGCACTAACATAGCTGTATCCACTGTAGTTAGTGCACACAATAAAAGGCAAAATTTGTATGGGCAATGCTTTTATCCAAACCATTTAGCTTTATCCTTTGAATTTAGCAGGATGCTTAATGGGATGGATAGCTGTTGATTAGTGTTGTGGCTCTATTTTTCTATGGAGAATGAATTTAAATGTACACTTAAAAAAGCTGTGTGTAAATGATCATTATGCAAGAGTGCAAAGTGGTTACACTGAATGAAAGAGAGCAGTATATAAGATTCAAGTGCGTCTTTGATCCTTGTTATTTTTTCTCTCAGTCACACCTTTGTAGTGTGTTTAACACTTCGAATCAACAGTGACATCTAGTGAAAGCACAGACTAGTTAATAGCTTCTCTTTGTCTCAAACTAACAGATTGAACAGGAGCGTATCGATAAAATCTGGCCCAAACTGCGCGTGCTGGCTCGGTCCTCCCCGACCGATAAACACACACTGGTAAAAGGTGAGTCTCAGAGCCAGAAACGAAAGCACACACACACATGCTCACACTCGCGCGCACAGACACAAACTGATTCACAGCCAATTAAAACCTGCTTTTTTGTTCCTGTTTGCACCCAGGCATCATTGATAGCAGCATTGTAGAACAGAGGCAGGTTGTCGCAGTAACAGGAGACGGAACTAATGACGGACCAGCTTTGAAGAAGGCTGATGTGGGCTTTGCCATGGTAACCTGATATATTGTTCACCATGAGTGTTTATGTGGGATTAAAATGCTTTTGTCATAACATTTGTTGTAGTAATCAAACTCTTATCCCGCAATTATTTTCAACGGCTCTAATAAATCTGTTTATGATTAAAGATATGTTCAATCGTTTATTTCTTAGTCTATAATAAATATGTAAAGTACTGTTAATATAGTGTTTTTGCCTGTAATAACAAGTGTTTTGAGTAGCGTGCATTTTATTTTGGCCACAGCGCTTACTCATGCCAAGTGGTAGTTCTTGGAGGCAGAACAGCACGATATTGAGACAGAAGCACTCCAAAGTAATTTGGATGCTTGAATGCTTGCATGAATCATGTCATGAGTCTCTGTCTTCCCCTCACTCTGTCTCAATCTCTGTCAGGGTATCGCAGGGACGGACGTGGCTAAAGAGGCATCTGACATTATCCTGACTGATGACAACTTCAGCAGCATCGTCAAGGCCGTGATGTGGGGAAGAAATGTTTATGATAGCATCTCCAAGTTTCTGCAGTTCCAGCTCACGGTCAACGTAGTGGCTGTCATCGTGGCCTTCACCGGGGCCTGCATCACCCAGGTAGACAGATTTATTAATACACATGTATGCTGACACATGTGCATTCACACACACACACACACACACACACACACACACACACACACACACACACACACACACACACACACACACAC
>JAVDPK010001763.1:155138-180521 GCA_034780415.1 Cichlasoma orientale | reverse complement strand
AATGACTCCAAGATTCCTCACAGTGTTACTGGAGGCCAAGGTAATGCCATCCAGAGTAAGTATCTGGTTAGACACCAGGATTTGTGGGGCTGTTTGTAGAGTATACTCAATAAATAATTTCTCTCTTCTACTTGCTGCAATAATTCAGTTTCCTAAGATTGTGTTTTCTTACTTTTTTCTTACTTTTTGTCTCGTCTTCACTAATGTTTTCTGAATGAAAGTTTTTGACAGCATATCTGCCTTCTCTTCATCATTCGCCGGTGTTGCTTCCCTGTCATTTAGCACTGGATACCCATGCTCTCCTTTAAGCTATCCCTAAAATCAACTCTCGTACCACATCTGTCATTTAGACATACCAAAATACCAGGAATACTTTGTTGTATTTTCTATAGATCTACTGAATACCTGTGATTAGTCTCTCCCAGTATCCTTCTCTCTCTCTTTTTACAGATATCCTGTGTTTAATTATTTTTCTGGCACCTCTCCAAACTTCTTTTTCAGTTCTCTTGTCAAAAG
Source organism: Cichlasoma orientale (assembly GCA_034780415.1). Classification (NCBI taxonomy): domain Eukaryota; kingdom Metazoa; phylum Chordata; class Actinopteri; order Cichliformes; family Cichlidae; genus Cichlasoma; species Cichlasoma orientale. The sequence continues at coordinate 180,005 of JAVDPK010001763.1, read as the reverse complement.
TGTCCGGCTGAGCTGCAAACGCTCATCCTCCTTCCTGATTTTCAATATTATTTGAAATTCTTCTCTGACAATCTTTTTCACAACTACACAAACTTCATCAGGACTGTTTTTTCCTTCTAAACTGTGTTTGCTGCTCCAGCAAACTTCCTTCATCTCTTCATGGGCCCATAATGAAGGCCTTAGAATGTGAAGTAGTGCAAAAAAAATTATGTATACAACAGCGATAGATAAAAAAAAACGAAGTTGAAGAACAAAGATAAGACTGGGATTGTATGTATGCTATAAATTTAAGAAACAGCAGGAAGAATGTGCAGTGCAGAAATGTCTGTGGAATCTGCTCACCTGTCACAAAGAAGAGCTGTTGTAACGTTTGATAGAGAACAGTAACAGTTACTTCCTGAAGCTTTACGGCAGCGGGGATGAATGGAGCAGGTGAGATGGATTGTCCATGACGGAAAGCAATTTGTTCAACAACTTCGTGTCCCTCACTGACTGAAATGCCTCCAGATTCTGGCCAGATTAGTTTGTTGATCCTGCTGGCATCTCTGGCACTGCTGCGGTCCTCTGAGCAGACAACAGCAGAGTAAATGGCACTTTCTATACCACCTCTTTTTACGCAGCAGCATCACTGTTGGGCCTTCAGTCCAGTCAGGTGAACACCCAGCTACCTGTAGCCGCCCACTTTCAGACTGTGTAAATTTAATAATCACTCACTTGAAGTTGCTCTGTATGTTTCTCTAAGAGATGCAGGAATAGATAAGATATTAAATATATCTGTTACAGCACACAGTAACACCTCCAAATACAGTTTCCACTCCATTCTGAACTAATGTGCTTCCATTTATATTTCTATATCTGCAGAAAAATGCAATCACTACTTAGAAAATGTATTATGCAAAACTGTCATCAATGGATACATATTTGTCACATTGTGATCAGCCGCGTGATGGAACATTCCAGCCAGCGACGCTGTGAATTTGGATGATTGTGGTGCAGATTCTTAAACTGGGCCAGCAGAGTTTTTGCATACAGTCTGAATGTGTTCTGACAGCATTTCATGTTAAAATATTTACACACTATAGTCATTAAATGTTGTTTTTAAAGCAAAACGTGTCTAAAGGTTTACAGTTAGGCACCTTTTTAACTGCAAATCTTTAAACCATTATAACTCAGTCTATGATGTCACAATCAGAAAGAAAATCCCTTTGAGTTGATTTTTCCTGTCAGGTTACAAATGGAGGAATATCATATTTTAAATGTTCCAGGATTCCAGCTTTATCACCTCCGGAGTCAAATTCAAGCTGGCTAAATGATGAGCGGACCCCCCGAATGTGCTCGTTAACTGTTTTCTGATCATTTCTCGTGCTCTGCATCAGCATACATTCATATTTCAGCTCCTCTGGAATCAAATGGAGGCTCCACTGTTGCCATGGTGAATCCTAGTACTGGAAATCCACTGATCCTAGCGTTTTTGTTACCCATACACGTTTAACTCAAGGTGAATATACTCATATTTGGTGGAACTAACTCTGATCAGCTGTGCTGAAATTTATAAGAAAGTTTTTCCTGGAACAGGTTCCAGAGCTCCAAAACTCGGTGGGAACAGGCAACAACACACTCGCTGTGTAATACACTCACTATTAAACTCCATTTAACCGGTTCTAACCTAATTCTGTCTCACTTTCAGCTGCACCATATAAAGAACGCATTAAATGCCAACAAGTTTCACTTTTCTCTGCCACACACTAAAAATATACACAAAGTATCCAACACAAAGGCTTCAGATGACAATTAAGACATAATTTCAGTGTCTGTTAATCACATTATTATTTTTTTGGATTCAATTATGTATTGTTTTGTCTCTAAATGTCGGATACTTGCAAAAAGCTTGCTGCTTATTTGAAGAGGTCTAAAACAACGAAACACTGAAAAAGATCCTCAAATTTAAGAAGCTTGAACCACAAAAAGTTTGGCATTCGAGCCCAATTAATCAAATTACCTTTTTTTTTTTTTTAAAGTTTTGGCAAATGTCAGAAACATTTGCTGAATCCATCTCAATAAAAACAAAGATATGACGCTCCTCTGGTAAACAGTTACTTTGGGTTTTATATGAAAAAAATATGGCAGCTGAAGACATCAAAACACAATGACTCAATGAAATGAATTATAGGTTTGTTAAATCACTCAGAACATTTTTTCTTTTGAACATTTTATTTCTGCTTCAAAAAACTGCACGCGGCACAACAACGTGAGTCGGTGCGTAAAGGTCGACATGTCTCAGCATTTGAAAAAACTCAAAAAAGCTGCAGTCCACATTTCAGCTTGTTCACGTCGCTGTTGTTCCAGAGGAGGCCCTCGGCCGTCCGGGCCGGTGCCGAGGCCCCGGGGATGCTGCTACGCGCTGCGCTGCTCTCCAGCTCCACCGGCTGGTCAAACACAGTCACTGTTGAGTAATTCTCCACCATGAGGCACGAGGGGTCGTCTGACTGTCCAGGCACTTTACCGAGAGGATAGTTCTTCCACAGAACTTTATCAGTACACACCTGCCACGGAGAACCTCTGAGGGACAAGGCTCTTTCAGCCTGCACGTCTGCCCATCTGTGCTCCTCGCTTCTCTCCGAGTCCACCACTGAGGAACGCAAGGGATGGCCATGCTGGCGAGAAAGCTGCATCTTCTCGTGCAAACTCTCCAGAGTGTATATGGGCTGCTGCTTCTGTTGCAGAGGTGTGCTGACCTCTGAGCATGCTGTCTGTGTGTAGATGGTGCAGAGCTGGAGCAGCCTCCCTCGGGTTTCCAGAGGGAGGGGATGCTCCATGTCATCCAGGATTAACTGGAGCAGGTGAGGTGTGCTCATGCAGGGGGCATCCAAACATGCTGAGAGCAGCTGCTGCCACCTCAGCTGGATGCGGTTGACGAAAATCCTGTCCTTCATTCTGGCTTTCTTCCGTACCTTTGTCTCAAAATGGTATTCAAATTTGTTGCTGTTGCAGAGGAGGACTTCTGAAGTCCAGGCAGAAATGTAGAAAGACCTGTGACTGTTGAGCTCTTTGGTGAGCAGCTTCTGTTCGACAAAAAGCTTCTCCAGGAAAAGGTGGATGAAAGATGTTGAGCTGAGCGTCTTTAGCAGGGGCAGCCAAAAGCGCAGGAAGGTTTGAGGAACTCTGGGTTCAGTGGGACTGGCACGGTCAGAGGTGTCGCAGCCTAATGTTTCCAGCTGCTCCACGGTAGGAACCAGAAATCCATCCTCCATCAACACATCAATCAACAGATCACTGGACTCCAACGCAAACTGCTTTATCTCACCCAGCAACCAGTTCATGTCTGCAAACGGGGCCTTCTCCTTGTCCTCAGGAGACCCATTATCAAAAGCCTGGTACTGCTCCTTCTCATAAGATATCAGCAGCTCACGAGCTTTTCGGTAGGCTTCCATTTCTTTCTGCTTTGCAATGAGCTCATCTTCCTGCCGCTTTAAGTCAGCTTCCTCATCCTCTCCATCCGACTGCGACTCCCAGCCCTCATCGGGGCCTCCTCCCAGCTGCCTGGACCAGAACTCCTGCTGGAGCCAATCCAGGACCACCTTACATCCCTTTCGGCACCATTTCAAAGTAGGAAGCTTCCTATGCGTGATGTCGTGCCTCAGGTTCACCACCCACTCCGGAATGTTTAAGTTCCCAGCCAGCCTCCTCAGCGGCCGGGCCGTTCTCCCGTGCTGCCGCTCCGTGATCAGATTCACAAATCTCACCAGGGCCGCCCCGTACAGCAACACCAACTCGTCTCCGTTCAACTGTCCGGACCGATCCAGCACCTGGCACCGCACCAGGTCCGCTGTGCAGTCCACGGCCACGGGAGCGTTATTGGCATACCTCCCTCTCCAAGCCGATATCCTCTGCAGCGCATACCTCTGCAAAGAGGAGTCCTTCGAGTACAGATACTCCAGAACCTGATCCCACTCCGCTTTGTTGAGCCACGCTACCACATGCCGTTTTCTCTCCGAGCTCTTTTTCTTCATTTTAACTGCGGAGGCGCGCTCCAGCCCTCACTCACCGAAAAATGACTGTCCTCTTATAAAAGCTCGAAGCTTTTATAAAGCTTAAATGCGGCACAGAAGCGGCAGTTTTACACTACAGAGGTTAGCGTTTAGGAGTAGAATTTTTACCCCCATCCAGGAAATGACGCTGATCTTTTCTTCGGCTTCGGCGCGGTTCACGTCGAGTCTACGGGCGCGTTGCCGCCACCTGCAGGATTGGAGGACGGGCGACAGGAGCGATTGCTTTCATTATACCGGTTCAAGGGCGTTTTTGGCGACAGTGTTAATCCTAGTTGATATTGAGATACTGTATAAGAAATTCACGCTGTTTAGGCTCAGACACTGCATTCTTTTTTCTTGCATCATGTTAATTTAGAGATTTCAGACTATTTTTGCTGTCATGACATGATTTAGACTCATGTACTGTTTCTGACTGTCATGGTGATAATGCATGCTCTTTCCTTTGTATCCTCACTGTGTATTCCTGCACAGCGAGGCCCAGAGTCCTCCCTCCTCTCTGTAGCAGTGTGTGACCTCCAGCAGCTGATGGCCACCTTCAGCCACATTTATGAGACAGACTTGAGAGCTTACTACAGCAGAGACCCTCCCAGCTTCAGTTTTTTTGGAGTCTCATGTCTTCCAGAGGGTCTTCCAAAGGGCAACACGGTACTCACAAATAAGCCAGCTCTGTTAAGCTGTTAAAGCGGCATCTGTGTCGCTCAGACGTGCAAAAGCGTCCGCTTAAAGATTCACACATAAAATAATTCCACATTACAAAAAGGAAACCCTTTCCCCCCCTTTTTTAAAGAGGGAACAGGACATCTCTAAGAACAGGGAACTGGTGCTTAGTACTTTTCTACTCAGTTCAGGACTCAAAGCACTTTCTACAAGTCTTAGATGCAGTCACACACATTCATATGCAGCACTTTTATCTGTCTAAATGCTTTCCACACACACATGCACACCAATTGATGCTTCAGTACCTTACTCAAGGATACTTTGTCATGTAGACTATAGGAGTCAGACCTGACCCATCGACCTTCTGCTCTACTTGATCCACAGCCACTTGATGCATGTTCAATCATCCAGGAAAGAAAATCCCAGAAAGTCGACTCTGTTCATCTAGACGTGGTGTTTTCAGTGGCAGAAACATTTTGTCACTCATCCAAATGACTTCTCCAGTCTCAGCTGACTGCAGGTTTCTCCAACCTTATACATGGTACAGCTGCATAACAAAACTATTACCACTGACTAACAACAAGATGTGAGCTCAGTTTCATCACCATTGATCTATGGCCAAGAGTGCCACTGACAGAGTTGGGGTATGGCTACAATTACAGCATTGTAAGATGGTGAAAGGCCCCGAATGTGATGAAAAAAATGTAAAATATTTTCTGCTGCAGTGTAAGGATCAACCTTTTTGATTTCTCAAGTGTGTGGGCCCACAGCCGCCCACTGTGGGCCCACACACGCATGTTTGCTGGCACATTGTTTGTCATAAGGAAGCAACATTCAGGGAAATGCGACAGTTGTGGAAAAGAACATTTTTATTACACTGTCAGAAATATGAGGCTGAGACAAAGCGACTGATTAAAAACCTCAGTGACGTGGAACAGGAGCGCAGTGATATACTGCAGAAGAAGTCAAGCAGTGAAAGATATCAGGCTGTATTACACTTTCTAAGATAGACTAACTTGTTTGATTTGAGTTTTTTTCTTTCTTTGTCTCCATAGTGTAGTGGTTTATAAATGTAACTATCAAGCAAAGGACAAAACTGCTAGCTCGAGTCTGGAAGAAGACATAAATACTTTGATGTCAGGAAGGGTATCCCGAGTAAAAACTCCCTGTGAATAAGGGAGCGGCTAAAAGTAGCTCTTTTTTTATGGTCTACACTCCATACCGAATGATGGCGGTAATGCACCATTCGCTGAAGAAGACGAAGAAGAAGAAGCAGCGCTTGTTTGGCAGTTTGTTTGGATAATGGCGGGTGTTTTAACAGAGAAACAACTTGCTCGACATGTTTATTCTTCATTGGAGGTAAAAATAGAAAGAAAGAAAAGCTATCGTTAGCTTTGAATAACATCAAACGATGCGCGGCTGCTGTCTATTTTAGCAACTCCCGCTTTTCTGTGATTTTCTTTGATCTTGATATTACGGTCTCTCGATAAGAAAACCTCTTCTTATATAGTCCATTGAACATATTGTATATTAGAGTTTGTGATTTCTAAATGACTCGGCTTTTTAACAATTAATTTAGCTATAGTACATGTTGGAATTTCTAATTAATAACTTTCTATTGGCATACCTGCTTAACCGCTTCCTTTAGAGGTTTCCACAGTGACTCATCTGCCTCCACCCCCATGACTGTTTATATAGAAATAATACTGTTGCAATCATAGATTTAGTAAAGATTAAAGCAGCTGGTTATTATTGTATCTCTCGATGGTGTTTTGTTAGCCTGTCTTTGTGTTGTGTTTGAGGCTGCATCCTGCCCCTTGGTTGAAGGTCTGTACCTGCAGGAAGCAGACACTATGCTGCAGCTACTGTGCTCTCCCTCAAAGCACCGCACTGACATACTAGCGTGGATCTGCAGCAGGTACGAGAAGCGGTCCCTCTCCTCATGTATCAGCACGAATTTGTTCATCATTATCAACTCAGCCTTGTGTTCACTTTACAGCATCAGCCCACACTTTGCCACTTCCGTGTCAGTGAGAGCCAAAGAGCCAGATGTTTTGACAAAAGGTAACATTGTTGTTTGGATTAATTTGCAGACCCAGGATATGCACCGAGCCCATCATTGTTCTAGGCTTTTCTTTTATCCTTGAGTATAAAATAAGTTCTTATGCTGCTGCGCTGTGGTTTTTGTCCAAGCAGACATGGCTGTTCTTGGGCAGGAGCTCATGCTGTGCAAAGCGTCTGATCTGGACCTGATCAGGGTGAGAGTTTGCATTCAAGTATCGATGTTATTGATTTACACATACAGACATGCATCATCACAATAAACAACACATATCCTGCTTCTGTGTGTCTAACCTCTGAAGGGTGACGCAAGTCCTTGGCGGCAGCTTCGGTTCCTGGAGCAGCTTTTAACTCTTGTTCCAGGCTGCGTGAAGTCTGCTGGGCAGCGAGCTGATGGAGAGGTGCTGCTGAAAGAGCTCTTTGCTGCTGACAATCTGCCTCACCTCACACAGATGCTCAGTCCTGCGTTCGACCCTTGGCCTGCACACATCAAGTGTGTTTGCTGTCTGATGATCCTGTTACACACATTGTGTCCCCTCCCCATGACATGCTGCTAAAGAGAGGCTGATTCATGAATGTTTGGATCTTAATGTAATCGTGTGTTGTTGCGGGTCAGCAGCACTTGTCACCTCTCCAGCCTCTCTTACTTCTTTTCTTCTTCTGTATCTCGTAGGGCTTTATGCAAGAACACTAAGTCATCTCATAAGCCAACCAGAGAGGAAACGGGTGATGTTGTCGCCCGTCTGCAGGCGACTCAGTCAGAACTGGAGCAGCTACAGTCAAAGGTCTGACAAGACAAAAAAAAAAACCTATTCTAAAATGTTGTTAAAACACCACCACAAACCTCTTACGTCTTGTTTGACATATCTGACTGTCATGGTGGTAATGCATGCTCTTTCCTTTGTACCACAGTGTGTATTCCTGAACAGCGAGGCCCGGAGTCCTCCCGCCTTCTCTCCAAGCTCACTGCGTGTAGCAGCGTGTGACCTCCAGCAGCTGATGGCCACCTTCAGCCATGTTTATGAGACAGACTTGAGAGCTTACTGCACCAGAGAGCCCCCCAGCTTTAGTTTGGAGACCAGTGTCTTCCAGAGGATCCACCAGCTACTGCTGGCCTGCAACACGGTACTCACAAATAAGTCAGCTCTGTTCAGCTGTTAAATGACATCTGTGTCATTCAGGCGTGCAAAGACTTCTGCATGAATATTCATAAATGTTCATAAATATTTACTGTCTTTCACACTGTTAATACTCCCCCAGTATGTACTGACCCCTTTAAAACATGTATTGTCACATGACTCTGCCCAGTCCAGTCTGTGCCGTGGAAGCATCATGCAGGAAAACTCAAACACCGACTGTACAACTCGAGCAGCTTGTGCCAAATCAAAGTGCAGCGTCGGTTATTTGGACACATTTTTGTCTTTGGTTACGACATCAAATAAAATTCAAAAAATAGAAAACTGCAGGAAAAATAGTTTCAGCAACCAAAGCTGGACCATTAATCTGTTCCAGCACTCGGAGGACAATCATGTCACCTGATATGAACACGATGATCAGCTGTCCTGCCCCGATGGCTCTCAGCTCTGTACAGATGTTGCTCCTGCTGCTGGTTTAGGGGGTTACTATGGTGGAAGACGGTTTTCTTTTAAATGGCCTTTCAAGTTCAGTCGGTGCTTCCAAAATCATTTATCATCTGCAGCTGCCCAGTAGTCATCGCTGCTTCACTGTTAGTGCCTGCTACAAAAAGGTTTCTATAGCTAAATGATATTCCCTCTTCATAGATTATTGCGGGATGACTTTTCTTTTTTCAGTGACTCACCTGTTTAAGCTGCGTTGCAGCTCATAGATAGTGGCATGGCCACTATTATTGAATTGAGCATTGACGCAGACGCAGACACAGCAGCTGTGCAGCCAGCTGCTGTCTGCTCGGCTTCAGTTCATCTCATTTGGGTTTGGTGCTTTTTTTTTTTTTCTAATGAAATTATCAGACAAAAATAATATAACTGGCAGTGCAGTTAATGATCCTAATGCCATACCCAGGCTTGTTGTGAGTGAAATTCTGTTTATTAGCTTGTTACTCAGCACTAGTTAGCAGATATTTTGAAACTGTTTCACCGCGTTGTTGAATCCACCCATCAAAGGAGTTTCAACCAAAGCTGAAAATCCTAATCTTCATGAAATCAGGATTCATTGCAGGACTGATATCATGCTAGGTCAGTGCTGTCTCAACAGAAGCCTGACTCTTAGAACCACGACCTGCTTGACCTGTTCTGTCCTCTGGGGGTGTGTGTTGTCTCTCAGGAGTTGGAAATGCTGAAGGAGGTTTCAGAATCTTCCGAGTCCATGAGCGAGGAAGTAAAGCAGCTTCAAACGCGTCCTCGCTACTGGAGCCGAGGAGAGAAGCGCACATTACGTAAGTCAATTTAATATGCACGCTCACATGTAGTTACATATTGTTAAATATTTGTTTCCTGCTTCTTCTTTTTATTTCTCCCACCAGCTGATCAACTGGAAAAGGTTACTGGACGAATTGGAGACTTTCTTTCCCAACTTAATTCCTGATGGCATCGCTTAGACTCCTCCAAGTCACGCTTAGACTCCTCCAAGTCATGCAGGAGGAAGAGGAGGGTCTGAGCTGTGGTGGTGTTAAGATTTGCAGGAACCAGCCATCGTTACAGAAGCACACACCTCTTCCTGTACCAGAACTATCACTGTTCACTGCACACACCCTGATCTAGTTTGAGAATGACTGACATGTTGGGCAAGTTTGAATATTTGGTCAGAATATGCCAACAATTTATTTAAAACATGACTTACTGTAGTTGTGTGATGAGGATTTGTCCCTCTAACTTTTTTTGTCCTGTTCTGCTCTCAGTGTGAATGTTGCGATTTCTGAATTTCATTAATAAATGTTTTTTTTTGGAACCATTAAGCCTGAAAGTGTTTATCTGGATATCGCACTCATAGCAGTGCACAGACAGCTGATGGAACCTGAACTTGTCAGTCAAACTGACCAATCAACAAACACCCCCCACCCCCAAATCTGTGGCGCTTCTACATTAGAGACCTGCCCTCCAAACCCTTAACATCTCATCTTGATCATGCATGTGTAGCAAGCCTGACTCACATTCAGTGCTCAGGATCTGCATCAGTATCCCTGAGGGGGACCTACATAATATCAAACAGTTTTAATGTTGCTGATTGATGTATTATTTAATGTGCTAATGTATATACTGTACATAAAAATGTGAATACTCAAATACATGAAGTCAGTCTGAAAGATCTATAATTGGTAAGTCAATAATTTTTTGAGGAATCATGAATATGGCTTACTGCCATACCACCCGGAGTAGGCCTGAGCTCGTCTGATCTCAGGGTGGGTGTGGTGTTAGCTGCCTCTCAGCAAGGTCCTGGGTTTGAATCCACCATGTGGCTGGGGCCTTTCTGTGTGGAGTTTGCATGTTCTCGCTGTGTCTGTGTGGATTCTCTCCGGGTACTCTGGCTTCCTTCCACAGTCCAGAGACCTGGAAGGTTAATTGGTGAAATTGCCCACAGGTCTGACTGGGAACCCCCCTGAAGATGATGGATGGATGACACAAAACAGGCAGTTGCTATGCTTCTATGTTTAATGATAATTAAAAACATGTACATCGTTTTACACTCAATGATCACATCTCACTGCTGTCAAAAAGAGTTCGTTCATGTTGGAGAAGTCAGCAGCCATGCTTCTGTAAGGACTGACGCAGGCTCTTCTGCTGACGGTCCTCTCCTCCTCCACATGTGCAGCTCTGTCCCTTCAGCTGGTCCTGGAAGCTCTTTCAGTCAGAAGCCTTTGCTGACCAACCAGTCCTTCAGCTCCTTATCGAAGTGGCCTTTGACCTTCAGAGTCATGGTGACCTCGTTGACCTGTGTGGGCAGCTCTTTCCCCGTCACCTCCTTCAGGTACTCCCTCACGTCCTTCTCTAGAGCCCAGATGTCCCCCTCCACTTTCCGTACCAGCGTTAGTTTCCGGTTCCCATTGGTCAGGTCTGTGTAAACCGGGATGTTGTGCATGCGGGAGCGGCGGATCATGTAGGGCAGAGGCGGCGGTGAATCCGCAGGAGGGATCCAGCCGGATGGGGTAGGACCGGTGTGTTTAGGCGGAGCGGGGATCCGTGATGGTGGGATGAGCAGCTCTACGAACTTGTATTCCTCCGTAGACTCTGTTATCGCCGACGGGTTTTCTTCTGGAGCAGCTTTACAGACAAACCGGAGCCCGGCGTCAGAGACGGGAGCGCTCGGCGTCCTGAGGCTCGAAGCTCCGAGCAACGCCCTGCGGAGCAGCGCCGGCTGAAACCTGAAGCAGGCTGCCATGTTGTGAAGCAGTGTGACCCGAGCGACCCGGAAGTAGTGTAGAACTTCCGGTACCTGGAGGTTAAGCTTAAATAATAAAAATAAATAAATAAATTGAACATATTATTATTATTATTATTATTATTATTATTATTATTATTATTATTATTATTATTATTATCATTAAGAAAATACCATGCCAGATTTAAAGAGACACAAAAGAGAGAATGCATTTTTTTAGTGGCGGAAACAAGCTTCCACAGTTTTGGGTTCTAGTCATAGGACTAGGACAGTTTTAGGCGTACATAACAAACCCTGTAATTAAAATGATCTGACCGAGCCACAATGGGAAGAAGATGTTGAAAAATTATTTTTCAGTGGGCAACCATCTGAACAGAAGTAACAGCACCTCAGTAACAAGGACTTAAAATAATTCTGATCATTGCTGGTATTGCTGCAGGCATAATGGCTCATTTATCCCACATGTTGTAGGTTTTGTCCAACTGTGTTCTATTTTTGGATAGTGTTGACAGCTAAATTAAATATGAAGTTCTTATGATGGGTTTGTGGAGCCAAAATACTTAAAAAGATATTTTAAAAAGTGGATTTGTTCATTTTTACTTATTTATTTTAACTCTATTCACCTGTCTTGTAATTGTATTTAAAGAAAGAAAGAAAGAAAGAAAGAAAGAAAGAAAGAAAGAAAGAAAGAAAGAAAGAAAGAAAGGCTACATATATTTACAAGTTTTCTTTCTCCATGTTATAACTGGGTTATAACTGGGTTTATCCATTTAATAAATGTGGACCTAAATATATCAGGATAATTCCGACCACATTTCAGGAAGATACCTCAGTGAGACTCCAGCTAAAGAGCCCAAACCTTTGTATTATGAATGTCAAAAGTCATGGAAGTTAAACGTTTGGAAGTGACAAGTCTATTGTATTCTCTTCCTCTCTGACCTCATAGACTATGTACAGGCCAATGGCAAAAACCCTGCTGTCTTATATTTAAATGATAATAAATATTTTCGTTCCCCAGTCTTCAATAACTTTACACTCAACAAGTACACAAATTAATACATTAAGGATTAAAATATGTTAATATAGGCCCAGCATACAATAAATAAGCCTCATTTTGAACTGTGAATCAAGACTAAAATTAAGGTGCTGGACATGAGCATAATAGGTCCCGTTTAATCTCTTCCTACCAGCATATTTAACAAGGACTACCCATTGGGGTAGTGGGTGGTCCTGGCAAGCTGTATTTTCCTTAATATTTGTGCTTTTGTGATATATTTATATGGTAAAGGCAGTGATGGGTCGTTTGAACCTACTATAAAATGACTGAAATTAACTACATGTTCTATTGATGCTCTGATCCCATGTCAGTCATATGCAGGATATACTAAAAGAGTTAACCTGTGCTGCTGTGATCAGCTGCACAGCAAGAAAGTTCTGGTTTGAAGTGGCTGTTCAGCAGCAACATTTCTGTAAGTAAATGGACGGATTTGAGTGGTTCATGAAATGCTGTATAACATTCCTGACTCTGAGCATCACCTTAACTTATAAAAGAGCAATGAGGTTGATAATGAAGCACAAAATCTGAATGACAAAGTCACGAAAAATGAAAATTACAGGTTGATTGTTTGTGTCACCTGTAAATTGCATCACTATTCTGTTAAACTAAGCAGGGAGAGAAAAGGAGGCGCATGCTCAGCTGTGCAGAACGTCTGAGAAGCTCATGTAGAAAGCTTGGGGAACATTTTTGAGAGCACCACTCAACAGGTTTCATTTAAATCAGTGAGGAGATGATGACTGTAGTGATTTAGCTCTAGAGAAATAACATTGGATTGATTTGATCTAAAGTGATGATTTCCATCAGTTGTGGCCTCTAAGGCCTTAATGATGATTGGAGATGTAATGTTCGTCCTGTGGTATCAAAATATGTAAGATTTAGCTTTTGGAAAATGTTCCACAAAGTCTTGGCAAACAGAGGAACAAAAATAAACAGTTCAATAAATAAGAAATAAATAAATATGATACAATTAAAATAAATAAATAACAAAACAGGGCAGCGTGGTGTTAGCACTGTTGCTGCACAGCTAGAAGGTGTGGGTTCGAATCCACCTTGGCCCGGGCCGCTCTGTGTGGAGTTTGCATGTTCTCTGCGTGGGTTTCTCCGGTTACTCCGGCTTCCTCCCACAGTCCAAAGTCATGCAGTTACTGGGGTTAGGTTAATTGGTCACACTAAATTGCCCATAGGTGTCAATGTGAGTGTGAATGGTTGTCTCTCTGTGTGGGCCCTGCAACAGGCTACAGGGGGCACCCTGCCTCTTGCCCTATGACAGCTGGGATAGGCTCCGGCCCCCCCTCAGTATTTCAGAGGGATATGAAGGCTGTGAGTATAAATTTCCCACTCAGATCAACACTTTACCCACCTGCGTTTTACCACCTTGGATACAGGGCTAGTTTCAGCTCAGTGTGATAAGTTGGCAGGTGTCTAGAGGAGTACGAATGCAATGCCTCAGAGCATGTTGCCTCTTGTTTCCCTTCAGCTCAGGTGAGTCATCATGTCCTGCTGCCTCTCCCACCTTTCTCCTTACTGGCACACCTCAGTACCAGGTAAGAAAACTTTTAAGAAGAAAGAGAGGGGTTGGTACCTGTCTGTGTAGGTTCTCAGTCATCCAGGTCATAGTAGTCTCTGGAGCTTGAAAAAAGGGGCTGCTGGACTTCTTTTAATTTCTTGAAGACGTTTTGAGAACTGAAGAATCTTTTCAGATGAAAGAAATTCAAGAGATTTAAGTAAGGCCAGTCACCTCCTTTTTTAAGCTCCAGGTTTGTGTTCTCAGACCTCACCTGTCCTCTCTATCCTCGCAGACACAGGCTAGAAAAATATGCTGACCTGTTGACATCAATCCCTGCACCACTAAGAAGAGTGTGGCTCAGAGCATGCTGGGTGTTTCCAGCTTGTCTCAGCTGAAGACTGTCCTCCATGTGGGTCCCCAGTACCGTTTCTACATCCCCCTCATTGTCCTGCTGTCCCATCCCATCATGGTACAGGTTCAGTAATAGTGGGTCTGCTGCTCATCTTCACTGGCAAGTGACTCAGACCTTTTGCATCTGCATTATCATTCAGCCACATCAGTGTTTGTGTTTAAATAGTGTAAGAATCAAAGACTTGCATGCAGATACCAACTTGAAAACTGACTCTGTCTTTGTGTGACTGTCCAAGGCTAAAAAGAACACCAGTGCGTCTCTCTTTGTGTCTCTGACAAACGCTTTCAAAGTATTTGTCATGCAAAAGGAGAGCTAGCCTGCCTTTCCAAAGGTAGTACAAGCCATCTGTGAAAAAACTTCTGATTTATAATTTGCATTAAAAGTGAATTAAACAGATGGCACAAGTTACAGATAGCAAAGGTTTTACATCACAATTTGATCTCAAGCAAACCATTAATTCATGCCTAAATTAATAAAGGAAAAACATTCACATTTTCCCATAAAGATCAGTCTGACAAAAATAAGTGCAATTATAACATCATGTGTCTGTTTTTTGAATGATTTAGTGAGTTTATACATTACAGTTTACAGATTACAGCGTTTTTGAAACTGTATTTTACATCTTCATGACTCAAACAAATATTTTAATTCACAAAGAAATTTTCAGCTTTAGTATTTTCCCTTCTGTATAACTATGCTGTCATTGCGAATCACACCAGGTACAGCAATTTAAAATTTCATATAATAAATTATCTCAATGCAACTTTCATACGTTACAGAACCAATCCTGTGGGCTGGATTGGGCCTTCGGGCAGTCCCCAGGCTACATGCATGACATCCCTGTTGGAGCAAACAGGCAGCTGGCAGTGAATCTAAATGATGTGCAGAAACGTGGCAAACACCAGCCTCCAGTCAGCTAGGTCGGCCTCTTTGCCCGTGTCTAAAGACACCAGACTCTATCCAGTTATTGCTTCTCTGCCCTGGCCAGCCCAGAGACTGTTCCTCCACCCATGTGTGCTGATGCCAGGCCCCCCCCTCTACCTGCCTTTGCTATGACCAGCTCAGACACTTTTGATTGTGTCTACACCTTATGGAGCCAGCTCAGGATAAGGCAGATGATCCTGAATATGCTTCTAGAGCCAGCTGAACCCGAGAAGGCTGCACACATACTGCTGATTAGCCCCAGCCAGAGGAGGCAGCACGCCCTGCCATGCAGCCCCAGTCATCTGAGCCTCAGCCCGAGAGTGCCGCGTTGCCTGAACCTAAGTCAAAGGGTCCCTCGCCACCTGCACATGAGCTTGACCCTGAGGGCCCCACACCACCTGAGTTCAAAGGTCACATGCTGCCTGCACCGACTGGTCTTCTTTGTCACCGGTCTCCAGCCATATCACCAAAAGGTCTACGTCACCATCGCCAGCCTCCTGGTCGGCCCCCTGAGGTGCTTTGTCTCCTTCGCTGGTCACTGGGCCGGTCCCCTGAACTGTGTTTCCTGGTGTCGGAAAGTTTGGACTGACAAGTTCTGCTGTTTAATATCTTCTGTGTGACTCTTAGCTCTTTATGGATTCTCATCCTTCAGCAGATCTCTCCTGCTTGGTTTCCTTATGATCGATTCCTTCTTACGTTTAGCTTTGCAGTCTAGGTTATGTTCATGGTTACAGTTTGTTTCTATTCCTTGTTTCCGTGTATCCATGACCCCCTGTGTTCCTTGTGTCATGTTAAATCTCTGTCTTCGTGTTAGGTGTTCCTTTATTGTGTTTTTTATAGCTAGACACTTTGTATGGAGCTTGCTCTGCTCGTGGAGCTAGACTTGAGCAGCACGCAGAGGAACTGCAGCTCTAAAACAAGCTGTGCTCTTTGATACCACGAGATGGTTCAGTGAGTCAGTGCAGCATCCAGTTTGCTGCAACATGAGACGTTCCAACAGTATTCAAGCTAACATTAGCTCAACATTAGTACAGACTTCATATTTAAATGTATTTAAAGGGATTCTTTACCATTGTGAGAAAGGGACGATATTCACATATTTGCATCTAACTTTAAGAGGATAAGTGAGAATCTTCTAAAAAGAATTAGGCGACAACTTGACCGTAAGTGCTGTCATAGAGCAAAGTTTGTTCATGATCCAGAATTCTGAAAATTATAGGGTCAAAAAAATTATTCACTCCTTTAGAGCAAGAAATAAAGCCAGTGACATGGAACTAACACCAGTCTATAGCTGAAACTGATGGAGCGTGACAACGATGGGTGGTGTCTATTGTAGTGTTGGCACACAGAAAATTTGGGGTGGGCGAGGTATGCACTCTACTGAGTGCCCTTCTAGTTTAACATGTAGAGAAAAGAATGTAACGGCTGCTGTGGTAGATAAACGTTTCTGCTAAAATGCCTTCCATGGTGAAGGGTTCCATCCTGTTTTCCTGAGTTCTTACAAAAAGTGCCTTTAACGATAAACATTTCTACATCACCTGCTCATGCAGCCATTCTCAGCCAGTGGCTGCTTTACAGTGACCAAGAAACTGAACTTCAACTAATTATTTTGTCTATTAAAGGGCTGTGTTGGAACACATTCTGATGCATTACTTGGAGCAGTAATACTTTAGAGAAATGCAGGAAAAGTCATCCTACAGCAAGGTGATGACTCAAAACAGTAAACCTTACAGGATGAGAGAGCAGTACCTTCTGCAGACTTACAGTAAATCCATCCAGCAGGTCTGCGATAAACTGAAGGGACAAAGCGCTGTAATGAACTTTCACTGTAGAAAGAATAAAAACATTATTTATTTGCTCTGGGCATTGATTTGAGAGTACAACGAGACATGCGACATAAATTTAGACTATATGAGTACATTTTCTGACTGGTTGTGTACATATTTCTATTCTAAAAAAAACAAGTCTTTGGTTCTGTTGTTTCTGTGCTACATGACAGGATTACATACATCTCACAAACAAATCATACAGAAAACAGCAGAAAATAAAACAATCGATTGGGCACTGATTAAAAATGCAATTCAACATTATATGCAAGAAAGAATTTAAAGGAGAGTGCAAAGGTTGTTCTTTATATTTGTTGGCATTAACAGATCCTTTAAAAGAACACAGTCCTGAACAGACCAACCACCTGCATGTAGGAGACGTTTCTGAAACTCCTGCTGACGATGATCCTAATTAGCTCCAAATGGATGTTTTTCGGTTTCTGAAAAAGGCTCAGTAACTTTCTACAACAGCTGGTGCTGTATTTTAATGGGCTTTAATGGCAGAGGAGCTAAAACAGATTGTTTCAGACAGAAGAGGCCCAGTAAAAGATAAATATGAGTTTGAACTGAGAATCATGTAGAATATGGAGCTGGAAGGTCATCTTCAGTGCACACGTAGATATTACCGGTTGTAAAAAAAAAAAAAAAAATCTCTTAATTTCAGCATTTTTTCATTGTTTCAAAATTTACTGGTTTTAAATGTAACTGCAAAATATGTCACTAAAAAAGAAGGAAGCCTTGGAAATGGCAGGAATGGTGGATGGTGGTATTTAAAGCTATTCTAGTGGAGTCCAAGAAAAATAACTTGGTGACGCTAAAACAAACGAGCAAACAAACAAAACTTTACGCAGCGTAATTTTAGCATTTGTGGGGTTACCAGTTATACGTATTTGAATAAAACATGGGTAACCTCCACTAAGATATTGAGGGGAAATCCTAACATCCAAAGACAAATCAGAACATTGAATTCCAGAATGATTTCCTCCGCTGTTCATCACACCATGTAGGCATAGGCGTAGTAGCCCACGGCCGCTAACACAGCTGCGAGCAGCAGAGCCACAGACACCTTCCAGAGCGTGCCTGTGGACTTGGTCCCGGATTGTACCGATGAGTGATTGATCGTGCTGTAGGTGACGTGGAAGACAGACCTGAGGCACAAAGGAGAAGAGGCGGCTTAAACCAGGCAATGAACTCGTCAGCTCAAACTGGGTCATACTGCAAGATTTACTCTGCATCTGGGCCTGGTTCCTCGACCTCATCCTGCTCAGTCACGACTCTTCGCTTTACCCTGCGTGGAAAAGATTTCAATTAACATTCAAACAAGCGCTGCAGAATACGGTCTACTGTATTTCAAATGCTACTTTTTCCTCCACGACATTCATGTGTGACTTGTAGCTATTTGTCAGAAGCTGAAGCCAAATCATGTATCGGGACTAAGCTGGCATGCTGCTAGTGTTAGCAGAGACACTGTATTTAACGTGTACAATGAAGATTCAGTTCAGTTTTATTCATAGAGCTCCAATTCCTATGAACACATGGGGAGGGAAAATAGGGCAGAAATGCTTGGTGCTTCACTGGAAGTCATGACACACACAATGCAGACACATCACTGACATCACAAGGTTACGACAAACGATCTGCCCTCCTAGCCTTTCAGTTTTAATTCCATGGAAATGTAGAACATAACGCAGATGATGCCCAGTTTGGAAGAATTTTATAAGGAAAATGAAAGTTGTTTGTGGGCTGTCCAAAATAAACAGGTTTTAAACTACTCAACCAGAGCAATGCATCAAAACAGGTACAGGCATGCACGTTAAACCGGAGCGAGCGGCTGGTCTAAGCACTGCTCAGGTTACTCACACTTCTAGTGCTTTCTGACAAACATCCTCATCCTGCTCTACTCCTCAAATCGCATTTTGGTGTCATGATTGTCAACTGGAAGTTAAATAAACAATTCTTTTTTTTCACTGTGAACAATAAACTGGTAAATGGACCGGTTCTTTAAGAGCACCTTTCTCAAAACAACAAGTCTTGGGGGTGCCTGGGTGGCTCAGGGGTGGCTCAGGCGACCACATTCATATGCCACTTTGCGATGCGGGCGGCGCGAGCTCGAGTCCCGGCTTGTTGCCAATTTGCCCCGTATCCTTCCCCCATTTCCTGTCCCTCTGCGCTGCTGATGAGCGCCGCTGTGGCCAAAATTCACCCATAAATTCATACAAGCACTGTTTTTCTACACTTCCACATCTAAGTGCATTCTAACTAACATTCACGCTCACGTCACACTGATGAAGGCACCGGGAGCAACTCAGATACTTCAGTATCTTGCTAAAGGACACTTTGACATGCAGACTGGAGCAGGCAGGGATCAAACCAGCAACCTTCTGAGTAGTAGATGACCTGCTGAGCCACAGGCACCCCAATGGTGGAATGGTAAACAGTGTTTTCTAATGTGCATTGAGAATCACCAAAAGCTTGCCAATCAAGGTGAATCTTGCTTTCCCATTAATGCAACAAATCCATATTATCATTAATATGAGATTCATATTAAATTTAATCTGCTTCACTATAGTTTAATGTCTGCATTTCTGCACACACATGCATGCACCTTCCTGGGAATCATTCCAAAAAAGTCTCAACCAGTCAAATTATAATCAAGGTAAATAAAAAAAATCAATGCAATAAATCCATCAGTCTTTTTCAAAGTCCATTTAGAGACGATGTGCTTACAACTGGAGGCTATATGATACGTTAGGATACAGTTACAGCTTGTCTTAAACATGAGAAAATACCTAATGCTTGCAAAATAATAACACAATCATCTTCATATTCCTTGTTTATAAAAATGTGACTATACCATGTCACTGTGACACGGTCGGTCCTCATTATTCATTCTAATTTTAAAAAGCAATGATTTTTCAAATTTCGCACTAACCCTGGAAGAGTTGAGTCATTTTACATGAATGAAAACAGAGTAAAGGAGTTAGTAGGACAGAGTTCAGCTGATATCCATCCACTGGTCACAAACTGTAGGCTAAATCATTCAGTGCTGCATGTAAACGAGGCTCTTCCACTAGTCTAGCTTACAGTCGTTCTCTTAATGCTGGATGTGGGAGATAAACTCCACGGTGTGTTCTTCATTACCAGCACAGGAGTGCTGGTTTTTGTGTTTGTAACGGGGGGACAGTGCTACCTTAAACTGTGCATGTTAATCCTGCCACGTCATGGTGGTATGTGTTATTGACCGCTGGATTATGGAGATCACCTAGTTTCTATAATTTGCCTGATTCTAGCAAAGGTTGCAATTATTTTTGGTCAATATTGCAATCACAACTATTCATTAACTTAACAAAGAGAACAGTTCATGAACTTAAATGTGAACCTTTCACAGGGAACACTCCTGCAGGGAGTTAGGCCTGTTGAGGGGTTGGTCAATAAGGAGGTCAGCCTGCCTCCAGTGCCAGATGTCTACAGGTGCAGATGGAGCTGAAAATGAGCCAGGTTGTGAGATCTACACTGTAGCCAAACGGTCACACACTGTAACCAACGAGCAACTGTTAATTCTTCTTACACAAGCTGACCTGCAGAAACCTGTGTGTGTGTTTTACTTCTCTAGATGGATCTTGTTGACCAAAAGTTCTCTTTTAGTCATATTAGCTTGAGACGAACTACATTTGAATGGCAAAGCACAACGGTGAAAATCTATAACACAACAATAAACTAAAATTAGTGTTAGACAATTTTTTTTTTTTTGCTTGTCTGTCTCTCTGTGTTAGCCCTGCGACAGACTGGCGGCCTGTCCAGGGTGTACCCTGCCTTCGCCCTATGTCAGCTGGGATAGGCTCCAGCCCCCCCGCGACACTGAAAAGGATAAGCGGAAGCGAATGGATGGATGGATAGTGTTAGACAAGAAATAGTTTTACTCTGATTAAGAAAGAAATAAAATAAACACCTCGGCCTCGCACAGCTAAAAAACCAAAGAGAACAGGTTTTTGCTCCCCAACAGGTTAATCGAGATCTTTGTGCTTTTGCTGTGTGTGTGTGTTACAGCAGTACTCACACGTTGGCAGAGTGCTCGTGTTTAGCCTGTGGAAATGAAAGCAGGAGTATTTGTGAGATTATTCTCATTTTCCAGAGTAGACGAGTTGGCACAAAAACAAAGGGATAAGCAGACAATCAGGACTCACTGCATTTTGGTATGTGACGTATGTGACTTCCTCTGTAAGAAAACAAGAAACATTAGCCCCTTACTGACACACACCATGCACTTATTAACTCCAATCCATAATTACACCTATAAATATGATGATGGAGATGAGAATGAATAGGTTATGAATTGGTAGATTATAGAGCGTGACGAGCAGGTGGCATTCTGACAGAGCGAGCGCCCGCTGGTCACAATCACTGCTGAGGCTTTTCTGTAATTCAGACTTCAAATTCACAAATGTGGACGGCACAGAAAGGAAGAGCGCTGAGCTGCACTTCACCACCGAACATCACCATAATTATAATTGGCTCAGACTGCCGGGCACCTTACTTTACCCATCACAGTCCATGTGTTTAAGAATGGGCCCCATCTAAATCCTGAGCCTTCTCATGTGCTTCATAAATTATTATGAAGCAGCAAAAGATTAGAGATGAAACCATTTTTTTCACCATCCTTTTGACATGGTGCTGTCCCAATATGTGGCATTAGATGCTAAAAATGTCCTATTTTTAGCCCTTTTTAATTTATTTTTACTTAACCAGGAACTGAAACTATTGAGACTTAAAATGTATTTTACTTAAGAAACCCTGCAAAAGTGAGCCATCGGGGAAAGCTTCAGCTTTAGAACTGCACAAAGCAAAGCCCTGATTATACTTCCTGCATATGTGAGTCTGCAAGGGTCCTTCTGGGTCTGAGTGTAAAGTTCATCATCAGATCCTGAGTACGAGGGTCCACGAGAACGTCCACACTCCTGTTTTTCGTCCACGCGGTCACAAAGACAGCAGAATTTACTTCACAGTGCATCTTACATTACACACGCGCTTCAGGCAGACTTCAAAAAATATAACAGGAATGATTTCTCAGCCATCGTGTCTCCAGCTGAGTCATGTCCACAACAGAGTATAATTACGGCCTAACGCTGCTCTCTTTTTGTCAGCACTAAGCACTCAGTCATCTGGACTTCATGAGCTTTGCTGAACTGTCCGTGGACCCGGCATGAGCTGCATCATTGCCGGTTTCAATATACTGTTCAAGAGGCCTGCAGAGGTCAGAGCAATGGAACTGTACCTCTTTTCCTCATTACCTCAATTAAGGAGCTTTAATAGACTTAATAGATGATATAACAAATTGGAACAAGCAAAATGGAAGAAAATTATGTCTGTATCTTTCTTTGGGATGACATACTGCCTTTGTTATTGTTAATTTTTTTGTTGGTATAATTGCTCATAGTACTGAGATCATACATGTCTGTTTGTTTATCCACATGTGACTATACTGTGACTATACTGTGAATGTGCTGAGGTGGAGCAGACATGCACATGCTGCAGTGCGGGCGGTGCGGGTTCGAGTCCCGGCCTGAGGCTAATTTGCCTGCATGTCTTTCCCTCATTTCCTGTCTCTATAGACTGTTGATAAAAGCCGCTGTGGCCAAAAAGGAAACAAAAAAAAGAAACAGATTTCTGTGACCGTTTGCATCACACTGACCTGAGGAAGTATTGTGTTGATTCTGTACTGAACGGTATCGCTACATTACTGATACGATGGCTGAACAGAGAGAGATGGGCCTGTTGGGGATTTAGCTGAGAAAACAAATCTGACAGCACGTCTTGCATTCAGAGTCCAGATCATTATTCTAGAGGACGAATCTTCACAAAGTGTGAAACACTGCGAGCTTCTGCTCAACAACAAACTGCCACTTGGAGCAGACTGCAGCGCTCCGTACCTTCCTCTCTGTAGAAGGTCTTATCAGAGGACGTCTTCACCGGCGCCAGTGCCATCGCTTTCCCGAGCTTGCTCTCGTACACTTTCCGAGTGGACTCTACGGTCGCACAAAAACACCAACATCAGTATCTTAACACAGACATATTTATTTATTTGAATAGATTAAACGTTCAAATGAATAAATTACTACTTTTATTTTGTTTACAAAGACAGTTATTCTGGGCCTTGGTGCACCCCTTCATTTATTTCTTTGTGTGAATCCAGATGTTTTAGCTCCTCTACCTTCTGTTAAGCATACTGTCCTCTGATTGGCTGCCCCTCGTAGACAGAAAGTTTAAACAGCCAGTCAGTGTGGGGATTGTGTGGGAGCTATGTGCCTGAGATGACCATATAAAGATCTCCGCTCTCATGACCTCAGCGATGTTGTAGCTCCGGTTCACAATCCGTCACAATTCAGAGGTTACTGCCCGTAAAATCAATCAAATAATCGTAGCCTGAGGATGAACCATCGTGGCCAAATTTATGAGCTGTACATGTCTGATGAGGAGTGATGGATATGGCTGACAAAAATGGAGATGGCATTCCTTCTTATGAACACTTGGAATGAACTCATCAATGCCATCTTTTGTTCACATGCTATTTTATAAAATTTATTATTTCATTTCACACGAACATTGTCAATTTGATCATTTTTTTAATGCAGTTTAAGCAACTTTTTCCATCCAAGCCCTAGTTTACCAAACTACATCTATCCAAGCTCTCATGTGTGTTTTACATACCGACTATGGGTCCATATTTGATGCCATACTCAGAAAGCAATTTGGCGAGCTCCTCGTTGCTTTTGTCGCTCAGAGACATCTGCAGACAGACGGAGAGTGAAAGAGGACAGCAGAGGAGCAGAAATGACGCTGCCCGCCATCCTGCACTCCAGCAGGAAAACTTCACCACAAACCCCAAAATACTTGTTGATAAAAGTCTAAATTTCACAGCCAAAGCACGCAGGTCGATGGTTAAGACCATCTGAAGTGTTGTAAGGCTTTTATTGCTTTGTAATTTCATAACGTCTCGTTAAATTGTCGTTCACAGCAGAAACCAAAGAATTTCTAAACACACGGAAAACAAATAAAAGCAGCATATGAACTTATTTGACGATAAAGCGGAACAGAAATGTCACCCACCTTTGCAACAAGACGAGAGCCGCGGCCTGTGAACTGGGAAGGAGGAAAGCCGAGCGCAGCGGAGCGATGGGCGTAACTTCTCCAGTATTTGGCGACGTTAACTTGGCACAGCTCCGGGTCACTGCGCGCGCGCTCCTCCGAACCTCGCTTTGTTCTGCTCACAGCGCTTTAACGCACATACTGTACAAGCACTTTGGTTTGAAACAAGCACGGGGTGCTGACAGGGTGCCAAACACGGCTCATTTCCTGACACGCAGACATTCCCCCTTCTCACTGGAAATCTGTGCAATAGACTTTTTTCCCCCCAAAGTTTATTATCTGTATATAATAAAGGAAAAACATACCATTCTTTGTCTTTAGTCTATTTGCAGTGTTGAATATTATGTTATCATCACCTCAAAGTTTGGGGTAAAACTAATGCAGCCTAATAAAAAAGTGCTGCAGTGAATAATACCTGTGAAGGATAGTGTTCATTACTGGCTGTTAATGGAAAATTCAACTGTGTGGATGTTTTGTTGGATATTCTTTATGATGCTGCAGAATTGTGCTACCTGTTATACAGTCACGGGCAGACGCAATAACACAAACTGCAGCCTGCAAGAGGATCATTAAATACAGCGAACACCTCACTGAGAGTTACCGGAAAACAAACAAACAAACAAACAAACAAACAAACAAACAAACAAACAAACAAGAACACTCGAGACCAGCAGGTGTTCCTAAAGAACCACTTCATCGGTGAAAGTATGTTTAACCCATAGACAGTCATTGTCTAGTCCATACTAACCTAATTAACCTCAGTGTGTGACGAAGACTCCCCATTTACATGGACAAATTGGAGTCTATTAGATAAATAGGATTGAAACCACTGCAGTGCAGTACCTTTAATACCTATGGCATGCTCTAATCTCTGTAAT
>JAVDPK010001763.1:141437-154678 GCA_034780415.1 Cichlasoma orientale | reverse complement strand
GGAGCGCAACATGACTGAGACCACCATTCGCCCCCCAAGACCCAAGCAGCCACACAACAACCGTCTTGTTTAAAATAATTAGACAATTAATGATCAATAGTAAGATGTCCTAGCTTTACGGAGGGCTTTTTTATAGAGCAGCAAACTCTTTTTCCAGGCTAAATGAAGATCTTTGTCATATTAAGGTTGTACTGTTACTCGTGTATTTTCAGCGTTTTTTAAAAATCTCAGAAACATCGTCTAACCAGATACTTTTGTGGCTGGCATTACCACAGAACGGGAGGCAGAGACTTCAGCTGCCAGGCCTCTCTCAGGGGTGTCCTCTGTGGAAACAGATGCAGTTTGTATTCAAGTGATAGAAACTTTATTTACTTTAGGCTTCAGTTTTGAGTTGGGGCTGGATTAGGTGACCCTGAACCATGCCTGCTGTAGGTTCCAGCTGCTGCTGGGAGACCTCCAGTGATGCTCTGGTCACCTCTTCACTGTCTTTTCCCTCCTCGTGTGTTTATAATCAGTTACTGCAGGTCATTAACTTTTGCCTTCTCTCCCATAGTTTGTGTTTTGTTGTTGTGAGCTGGTGTCCAATTAATAAAACTGCACTGAAATTAACTAAAACATGTAAACACAACCTTTCAGTTTGAAATCATTAAAACTCTTTTTGCAGATGTTTGTTCATGCGTTTAGTTTCTATTTCACTAATCTGCAAAGTAACAATAAAAGCCCCCCTTGCATTAGGTTAGAAGGAAATAAAGTCAGATGCTGGGATATGAAGTGAAATCCACTGTGTAAACACATTTTTATTAGTGCTCTATGTGAGACTTGATAAAGATGATGTAGTACTGCATAAAGTCCACTGGAACTGATAAAAACAGTTTGATGCTACCATCCAAATAAGAAATAGTTTAATGTTCATTCCATTCTGATAAGACACATATTCTATGGTGAGACTGAAACGTGATCTCCTCCTTTTCTCCATCATATCGAGCTGCTGTCATGACATCATGTAGTTGAATCACTCGTCCTTCTGTACCATCTCTCTAAGGCACTCCCTCAAGTTCTCCCCCCTGTCGAGTGGAGCCTTCTGGATGGTCTGCTCCAGCAGCTGCTGCGCTTGATCTAGTCCTCCCAGTTTAGGGGAGTTCTGGCGGAAGAGGTACCCGCAGAGCTGATTGTCATGGCAGTCTGGGGAAAGCAGGCCGCACAGAAAGCGCAGGAACATGTCGTAGTGACCCCTCGGGGCGTTAAGGGTTCGCGCCAAAGCACACTGGATCAGGCCCGGGAGTGATTTGGTTTGCTCTCTGAATGTAAAGATCTTGGGCATGTACAACGTCCCAGAGTCCAGAACATTCTTCTCCTCTGCGCGAAACATTGTGAAGACATACAAAGCAGCCATGAACTCCTGCAGGAGGGAAGACACAGAGAGAATTTTCAAGGATTCTTCTGGAGCATCTGAAAACTAGACCTCTGCAAAACTGAGGTTTGTGTTTGTAGAAACGCCACCATCAGTGCTTCTGAGAGCAGCTACGGTGGCCCACCTATGCTTTTCCTTATTCTCTGTCACACAGATCCTGTTCCAAAAGTGGATTCTCACATTAAACGTCACCAAAGTTTCAAACAATGAGGTCAGTGTATGCACAAGTAATCCCTGGAAGCCAGAAGCTATTCTTGGATCTGTATGATGTCAATGAAAGTGGATATCCTGAATATGCTCATCTCAGGTACACAGCTAAATGGACTGGTTCTTATGTAGCACCTTTCTGCTCTACATGAGCACTCAAAGCGCTGTAACGTTCAAACCTCAATCAGAAAAGTTCCCTTAACGGGAGCGAGAAGAGTTTCTGTCATCCAGAGGATGAACTGAGGCACGGCACCAAGGTCCAGTACAAGATAACTTCTTTGAATCATCCAGAACTACTCCACTACAGCCCGAGACTAAAATACAGACACTTTGCATTTCACATTGTTTTATCCCCTTTTTAAATAAATAAACTAAAGAAGCACTCTGGCTCTTTTTGGGCCGCTTCCTCTGAGCACACTGGCTCCACTGGTTCATGTCAGAGTAACGTGAACTTATGAGGCAGAAATGTCGTTTAAAACAAACCAAACTTTTACCTGGAAGGTGAAGTGAATGAAGGAGTACACGGTCCTCCCATCTGCAGCTGGAGTGGGGAGCTCGGTGCACATGCCGCACCACACGGCCACCTCGGTCAACCTCAGGCCGTGCTCCTTTACATCGTCTTCAAAGAACACGCTGACATCCTTTTCCAGCATTTTCAAGGCCATCTTTCCCAAATTTATCACCAGGTTCTTGTCCTCAGTGGACCATTTCTGAGTGGAGAGAGGACAAGAAAACATTAAAAAAATATATCATTCACTCTATTTTAGAACATTTACAGGGGAATAACAAATGTAAAAGAGAAGTCAAGCAAAAACTACCAGCTGCTGTAAATGCAACCAGTTTCTGTCTCTCCTGCTGGTGATCCTAACTTCCTCCAACTGTCTTTGATTTATTGCTGTGGAGCTTTTTTTAAGCTGGGCTGGAAATGGTGACTGCAAGACTTCTGCTTTTTTGGCTATTTGTTTCAGCAGCACTGCTTTTCGTGATGATCAGAACAACAAAAACATCAGCACCAGACATCTCTGCAGAAATCAGAGGAGGAACAACAACTGGGTCCAGACAACGCGCCCCTGTACCTTCTGAAAGGTGCTCTGCTGCTGCTGCTGTAATATACACCCTACAGTGATAGATTACCACTCAGTGACCAACACTGATTACCTCAATACACTTTCAAATCCCAGTCTGACTGAGCATCCATGTGGGGCACAGAAACAAGCCCAACTGCATGAAAATTACATTAATGTTGCAGCTCGGGACAAAGGCTGTATATAAAAGAGAAATGTAGCCACTGTGACATCAGTCACTGTTAACCCAGTTCTGTTTTCTGAAGCCTTGAGCTGAGTTTTTTTTCTTGCTGTTGCCATCTTGCTATTTTAAGAACCACATGACCCTACAAGTTCATATTGTAGCAGCGTGTCAATCACAAGGTCGGCCCATCCTAAAGCTTTATCCTCCTTTTTTACTCTAAGGAGAACCATAATTTACACGAGTTCAAACGACCTACAGAGTCAGCACTGATTACTAATTCCATCACAGCCATGATGCTGCAGCCGCCATTTATTACACTACTTGTATACCGACTAATGCAAATGTGTGGAAGGTTAGTGAGACGGGACAAACATCTAGAGTAGGACTAGAAGCTCCGGTTAGAGACTTTCTGGAAACAGATGCACATTACCAAATCATTTTCCCTCTTTTCATAGTAAAACTGCAGCCTTCGATTCATCTGGACCATCAAAATGTTGACGTAGAACGGCGTCAGTCTAGGAGGATTGCTTCCGTAGTCCCGGTAACGGTAGCATCGCTCGAACACTGCGGCCACCATCCAGCAGACAAACGGGCTGCGAGCGGCGATGACGAGCGCGGGAAGGCGCTTGAAATGTGTCACGACTTTTCTTGCCATATCTGTACCAGTGTGCCAGCGATTCGTCAGGTAGCGTTCTCTCATCTCCTCGCTGCAGAAAACGGGGGAAAGGTCACGGGTCAAACACACGAAAACGGCTGAAGTGCATGAAAATGTCTACAGCGCGTCATGGTGACAGAAACAATAATACGATACAGATACTAAAAGTAAAGACAAAGAAACCATCAACACACATACCTAAAGCCCTGTATTTCTGTGACCGCGTCTATGAACTTAGAGGGTATCTGTGAGACAGCCCCCCGTCTCCCCAGGATCCAGAGGCGGGCGCCGCGGAGCACAGTGCCTCGGATGATGTTTACAATCAGGACATCAGGATGCGCTGCGGTGTGATTGTCATTTATTACTGGAGCATTCTGGAGAGAGACATGAAAAAGAGAGCGCAGAGAAATGCATCAGATTCTAGAAGCTGGCTGACTGAGATCAGGAGCCGTGTTGATCTCTGGGATACGCAATAGTTGCGCTCCGTGTGACAGGAAAAGCAAAGGTGGATTATTGTTAATGCAGGGTGATCAGTCCGAATCAGAGAATGAAGTGAGCGTGCAGCCGGTTGGACGTAAATGTTGCTGTTGTTCTGTATTATCTGATTATTTATTGAATTCGTTTGAAGGGTTTACACAGAATACAGATGTTTTTTTCTCCTACGTTTATTTTAAATATGTGATTTTCATCAAGAAAATACATAAAAACAAACAAAACAGAACCCGGCTCCAGAATGCTACCCTCCCCCAGATCAAATGATCCTAATATGCTGTCAGAATAATATACTTAGATATGAGATATTTAAATATATGAGTGTGTCTCAGTGTGTGTGTGAGTGTGAGTGGGTTGGTTTACCTCCCAGTCCAAAGGAGCTTGGTAACGATCAAATGAGTCCATTATGACGAGAAATTTACAGCTTTCCTCTTCCAGGAAAGTCTTTATTTCTTTGAGGTCAGAATTATAATATTCAATGATGTCCATGATTGACATCGCCTGAGACTCAGGGAGGTGTTTGTTTCGCAGAATCCACAAAGCTCGGAATGAAAGTTTGATGACAAACTGTAGATCCTGAGCAAAAAAAGGGAAACAACACAAAACCTTTGAGTTAGGTAGAGTTGATCATGCGCAGCTCACACCTGACATCACATTGATACTGGAAAATTGTCACTACCTGCTGATCAAGCATTGGTGATTAAACTTTATACAAAATCCAAAGGAAGATGTTGATACAGGTGCAATGTTGACAAAATCTTTTATGTGACCAACAACGCTCTTCACAATATCAAAACATGTCCACAATTCACACTGGGTTACATCCTAATAACCATTTATCAAAAGAGGTTTTTACAAACACACACACACACACACCTGCTAATTAGAGCCACGCCCCTAAATGCCCTTAATCCTCATGGACGAGTTATTAAAAAGATTCAGTTGTTATGAAAGTAGGGATCTAAAAACCAAAACCAGGCTACAAACGCGATGCTTTCTGCTGTGAAGTCGGGCAGGAGGACTAGTGACTCACTTTCAGAGCCGGCCTCAAGTGGCCATTAGAGGACCTGTTTGTGGCAGCTGGCCTCATCTTTACTCTCACAGGTTGCCACTGGGCAGGAATGCAAACAGACCGAGTGAAGCTGCTGTGCTTTTCCCACTGAAAATGTGCTTTTGCCAAATCTCACCTTATTGGCACGCTGTTCCGCCCAGTCCAGGCAAAATTTTCCCACACAGACAGACATGCCAATGCCTGCAAGCCCTGTGGTCACCACTGTCCTCACCGGAGTGCTGTCTGCCTTGGTCAGCCGGATCAAATTGTTCAATCCAACAAAGGTGTCGCGGCTGGGGACTGGGATGGGCGAGGGAGGTGGCCGATAATTATGGGCGGGGTAAATTCCTCCATAGCCACAGGTGGAAATCTCAGGCTCCACAAAGACCTTGTCTAGAAAATTCTGCTTTCCAGCCTGAATGACCCCCTCGCGGATGACTTGATGTTTTCTGATCAAAGACAGCTGCAGGCGGAAACGCATCAACGCTGTGGTGGAGAAAGACAATAACATGCAGAGTGTGACGTCTCAGCAGAAAAGCAATCCAGCAGTCATCATTCAGTCCTTCAGGTGTGTGCTGCCTACATGCAGAGAGCTGGAATTAGATTGGTGCCAGGATTCAGTTCAGAATGCTGCGCTGCCTACAGGCACCTTAAAGAGAAGCTAACATGGGAGAGATATGTTCTCTCATTCTAGTTCCTAGGTGGTAACAGCTGGCTCAGGGTCAAAGGTCGCCCTTTTTAACTTTCACTTAGACCTTTTTAAAGTTTGAAGAAATATTGATATTGAAGAGATATTGGATGCCATTTGCTTTGAGGCATAAAAAAGATCTAAGTGCAGTAACTGCTGCACTTTGACCTTTCTTGAAACATAACACATGAACACACGCTGATGGAAGGACAGAAATACAAAAGATTTGACAAAATATCACAAAGACAGAACGTCAGTGAAAGGCCGCGTGTTGGAATGAAAGCAGCCAAACGTCCACTCACCTCTCTTACAGTTCTCTGATAGCGCCTCGGCCTCTGGCTTCTTGTTGATATTTTCTAGACTAGTTATTGTGTGTGTGAGAGCACGATCCTGGCCTGAAGAGCAGAGTTCATACGCAAATTCAAAAGGTAAGCAATCAGTGAAAGTATGAGTGTCTGTGTACTTTACTAGTAAACCAGTGACTCGTCTGACTGCTGCAGCACTACATGTGCCACAGCCGCCTTTTCTTACCGAGGACCTCCAAGAGCTTGTCTACAAAGTCGAGAATGTCTCCGTCCAGCATCTGGTTCAGCTTCAGTTGTGGCTCCCACTGATAAAACCACGACTTAAACTTCATCATTTCTTCCCAGGAGAGCTGGCTCAGAGTGTTCTGGATATTCTGCAAATACAGAGCACGTCGTGGAAACAAGTGTTAACATGCCGCCGCCTTGCAGAAATGTTAGAGGGGTCACATATTAAGATTACAACAACACAAATTTGCAACAGTGCAGCACACCGAAGAGTTGAACTGTTCTGAAACACATCAATTGATGAACTGACTACTGGGATGTTTTCCACTGCAGGGCAGGTGACCCTGAACTTTTGTGTTCCCACTACAGGAACCTCCTCTGCAGGGCTGTTTTTAGGGGAGAACGAAGTGCCTACATTTGAGTGACAATGAAAACTCGATGTGGAGGAGCAGCGGCTCTACTTTGAGCCCCTCCTGAATGGCTGCACTCCTCACCCTGTCTCTAAGGGAGAGGCCAGCCACCCTTCAGAGGAAGCTCATTTCTGCCGCTTATATTCACAATCTCATTCTTTCGGTCACTACCCAAAGCTTGTGACCGTAGGTGAGGGTAGGACCGCAGATCGACCGGTAAATCAACAGCTTCGCTTTCACGCTCAGCTCCGTCTTCACCACGACAGACCGGCGCAGCGCCCGCATCACTGCAGACGCAGCCCCGATCCGTCCGTCCATCTCCCGCTCCCTTCTCCCATCACTCATGAACGAGACCCTAAACGTCTCAAATGGACTGATTAGCTGTTGCCGGCTTTTCTGGTTCCTTATTCCACCGATTAAGTCCAGAGAAACTTAATCGGTAGCTTTCTGTGATTTTGTGCAGCTCTAACAGACAAATCACAGAAAAAAGAGACAGACGCAGCCAAGGTGTAAAATGGTTACTACATTTTTATAAACTGAGAGCGCCAAAGAGAGGTGTTCTTATAAAGTTCCACATGAAAAAAAAACAGCTGCCATTTTGGGTCATTTGGCTCAAATCTAAACATTAGTGGGAATGCAGAAAAACGGTGGTCTGAAGAGCCTGAAAAGGTTCCTGAGAGGAAAAGTTCCAGGTAAAAAAAAATGGTGTTTATTTATCTTATATTTTATTATTTATTCGATTAAAATGCCTCTCACCAAATAATAGCATCAGTAAAAAAAAGACAGGAAGTGCACCAACCTTAAATATATGAGGCAGATCCTGTTCTGGGTGCATTCTGCCCGGCTGGCTGTTCTCATCAGGCATTGGGTCGTCTGGTTCGATGGGCTCAGGTGGTTCTGGAGAATTAGTTATTAAAATTTCATCCTCTTCCCCTTCCTCATCCGAATAGTCATCGTCTGGAAGATCCAGCTCACAAGACCTGAGAGCCAACAGGAAGCACAGGGGCGGGTCAGAGGCTGCTGCGCACACTGTCCACCCATCGCAAACACTTGTGTGCATAAACAGACTATAATACACGTTTTTGTAATGCTTTTCAACTAGATTTGGTTTTATTGAAGTGAAATAAATGTAGCTGTAACAAAAATGATTGACAGGACAAAGAAGCAGGAAAACTGAGAGCATTTCTACAGCTCTCAACTTTTTCTGGTGAAATTTTCAATCAATGGAAAATTCTTGCTAATATTAAAAGATGGCAGATTTTTACAGCTGCTATGTTGACAATAATTATTATTCCTAAAAAAAAGAAAGAAGCAGATACTTTGTAACGGTTAAAGTTGACCTATTCTGCTCCATACTTCCATTCAAGCTCCATATTTTTATTCTTGGTCTCGACTGGAGTTGCTTTACATGGTTTACATTTTAAAAGAATCTCTTTTTCTCATGCTGACGCCTGTTGCAGCCCCTCAGCTGCACTTTGGAGCATTTTTAATTACCTGATAAATAATATTTCCTGCTGGGAGGTACAGTCTGTCCCAGAGGTTTGTGCTTCAGTTTTGGTGACTTTTATTAGTTTGTTGCTTGGCATTAATTAGCTGATAGGTGTAACTGTGCATTGCACCTACACTGTTCATACAATGCAGTTTGATAACAAAGCACTCAAACCCTTTCCTCTAAACATGGTCACATCTGGCTTAAAAAAACCAACCTGGCAGCAGCCAAATGCTAACAGAGGCTTCAAAACTCAGAGTTCAGAAACCAAAGCGTGATTTCACGGCAGCTGCATCGATATTTTATATACAGTATACGGCTTAGCGCAGCCGTGAGCCTGAGCACCGTGAAACCATGTTTAATATGAACATTCACCAACTATGGAGCCAACACGTCCACTAAAAACTGTTAATGCTTGGCTTCACTTCACCTATGACATCTATGACAAAGAAGTGTGTGTGTGTGTGTGTGTGTGTGTGTTCCACCTGGTATCAATGACAACAGCTCCGGGGGGTTTGGTCTGCTGCGTGGTCATGGTGTAGAGGGTCTCTGGAGACTCGGAGCGAATCATCTGTATCCTGGCCAACAATAACAAGAGTGACACAAGCTGCAGCACTTTAACATCATATCAGTCACTTCCCAGTACCAATACTTTGCATTCCCAAACAGAAAAGCCATAGCTTTGCATACAAATAACAATCAGAACGTTGACATTTACGAGCTGCTGTCAAATGATTTTTTGTCGCCTGCGTGTCCTCATGCAGGGAAACCCAAATCAAATTCTGGTACATGAACTGATGATGTGTTTTCATTAGCAGGTTGCAGTGCAGAAACCAGCTGTACTGGATCAGTACAGGTGTGTTTAGCTGTAGCTAAAACAGTAGACTTTCGTTTGAATGTGGCCAGTTAACTAAAACTATGGCCGGCCATAATGTTGCAAGTCAAACTTGCATTGTGAAATGCCACAAACGGCAAACCTGAGCTGAAACTTGTGTCCACTTCCACAAACAGCAGCTCAGAGTCTGAAACAAAGTCTGCAGTGACACGAAACTTAAACCGGATCAAATACTCAGACCCACTGAGGCAATGTTAAACTGTCTAACAAGACCACGTACCCCGTCTTCTCTGGAGCTCTCGGTTCAGGTAGCTGTGGGACCACGTTCACGGCTTTCTTCTCCTCCTCTTTCGCCGTGTCCTCCATGTCATCGCTCTCGCTCTTCATTGAACCATAGCTGGATGGGGGCCTTTGCCACCTGCCCTTCTCCTCCTCATCATCAGTCTCATCCCCCTTCTGCAAAATACTGGGTGAAGGACAAGAAGGTGTTAGCATGAGTCTGAGTGTGTGATGCTTTTTTAAATTAATCATATAAGTAACTGATGACCAGTTTTACGCATTCTGGTTAAAAGAATATACAGATTAGTGACAAATTAAAGGAAAAACTAAAAGAATGGCTTCAGTGCTTTTTGGCATTGATTTTCCAAGTGTGTGAACGTCACTGGGGGGATAAACACCATCAGTGTAAAAGCCACTCACTCGTATACTCTTTTGATTAACTGACTGTAGTAGAGCGCTCTGTCTAAGGTGCTGGTCTGGTGATCTGGTGACTGAAGGTCAAGAAAAGAAGGACAAGCGCTGCCTAAGCAAAAGCCTTTGGTGATCCTTTATGTGTCAGAAGTATCAGAACAGCTGAGACACATTTTCTCAAAAAATGTCTGTCAGCCTTTAAAGGAGCACATCAACATTCTGTCATGTTACGCTGTGGCAGGCAGAAGAGGACCCCAAAATGCAGACTCCGGAGACAGGACGTAAGCTCAGAAGCACAGCTTTATTGCTGGGAACTAAATTATAAACAAGGAGCAGACAATGAACCAAATAGACTGGGAGCACTAACTAGGAGAATATCAGAGGCAAACACACAGCACGGAGAGCTGACAACAACGATGCAACACAGAGCAGACAAACAGAGACAGAGCTTCGCTGTGTGTGTGTGCAGACACACTCCGGCTCCACGTTAAACTGTGACAGCATCATCGTCACCGCTGCTGTTATCAGTACTGGGGACTGAATGGGCTCAATGTGGTAATACTTTTTCTTCCCGCGCGGTTCTCCTAAATACGTTTGTATTGAAGCTGTTTTCAGTCGCTGATGTGGACGAAACACTTGTGCTTACACGGTGACTACTGAGCGCTGCCAATTCGTGGACTAAACGAAGCATTGAGGATTTTATTTTATTTTTTATAATCGAGTTATCGATCGATGAATCGTTGCAGCCCCTGTAGTGTTAAGAAGAAGACTGACATGAATTATACACTGGAGAAACCAAACAACCTCTGGCTAAGTGGATGGCACAACACAGACGAGCTACTAGGAAGGATTTTGCAGTCTATTTACACCTGCAGGCCTGTGGCCACTCTTTCAGCAATGAGGATGTGCACATCTAAGACAGGAAGGAACGCGGGCTTGAATGGGGAATGGAGGTCATTGATGTGAAAAGGGAACAATCATCTCCGAACTGAGGAGGGGGTCTTAGAGTACATCTTTCACTGTGCTGTGACTGCAGCCATCCTCCAGCTCTCTGTGAATGGTACTCACGGCCACTGATAAACAGTGATGACAATTTGCACATTAACAATTGAACTGAACTCACAGCCCATTGTTAGTCAGTGGTGCTGATTTCTGTCATTATGAAACTGTACCGTTTATAAGGCTGGGGAAACCTGCAGTCAGCTGAAACATTTCTGTCACTGAAAAAGCTAGGTCCAGATGACCACAATCAACTTTCTAGGACACTTTTTTATTGTTTCTCACTCCACCTCTTTATAGGTTATATCTTCGCTCTTCTCTGTGGCTGACTGATGGACCAACAACAACAACAACAACAACACAAGCAAGAGTAACACTTATTTTTGCCTCCATCTGACAACACATGGCATCATCCATTTATCTGTCCCATGTATCTATATCTGTAGGTTATGACATTAAATGGAAAACGCACAGTTTATTAACATTTGCTTGATGTGTACCAGTTTTGTGGATCGTTTTCATGAATGGATGCATGGTGTATTATATCCTCTTCTTTTAAAAAGGACGGCGGAGAGCAACCGGTGCTAAAGAAGGTAATAAAAGGCACAATAAATATTTTTCTTTTGGTAGCTTTATGGCTAACACGCAGATACTTCCGGGTTAATTCTCTCTGTTAGGAACGTTCCTAGGCATAACTGCATATTCCAGGATACCCATTATATGGGGACACATGGCGTTTGGCCCACCTCTGTCCCTAAAGAGGCAATCAACAGCTGACACATGAAACATCAACCAATCATGTTTTGGTGCACGCGAACGGAACAGATTCACAGCAGCATACTTTTTAACTTTTTTTCGGCTCACTGTATGCATGCAACTTATTTCTTTTCCTTTAACTCCTGTTCTCCTGCTACAGTCAGCTGGGCTGTTGAACCTAGCAGGATATTAATTACTTAATTGTAGCATTAAGTGCATCAACATTCGGATTTTCTGCACTCATTTGTTCAGGTCTTTCTTTTAATTTGTCACCCCTCTGTATGATCGATAAGGTCAGGTAGGAAGAAGTCTGCCGAAACGACTCTGTGCATACACGGCAGTAATAAATGAATATCAATACTTTGTTATAACTGTATAAGTAGTCTGTAGTCGACAGGGAAAGTAAACTAAGAGGTCAGGTAATCTCAGGTGCCTGTCGAAAACACTTTGCTTGTCTCGTAAAGTCACACACAGACACCATAAAGATAAATGACAACACCCACCTTTCCACCTCATTGTCCGGGTCCATGTTTCCGGCTGGAACAGACTGGCACGGCACAGAATCGAGCTTAGTCAGCTATATGTTACTTTACAGTTACTTTAACACTACAACGAAAAACAGCCCGTCACCGGCTGGCCGCTTTCATTGCGCTAATCGCAGCTCCAACTTTCGATTTCGAGTCCTTTCCTTCCGTCAGCAAAGTACGACTAAGATTTCCGGGACACCTTTTCAAAATAAAACCGTCGCAAACGAGATCGAGACGAGCTACGACAGGAATATACTTACTACTAAGCTGAAGAAACAATGTGTACGTGTTTATGAAAATAGACACAATGAGCAGTCTAAATTTCCTCCATCGGGCTTGTGCTTTTCTCCCCCTCCTGTTGTCATTTTAGCTCCAGCTGTGGAAAACTTTAATGCACAAATCAGATATTTGATTGTGTTCTTTAAGCACACTAATGTTGCGTTATCACCCATTTAAGGTAGCCTTCAGGAACAGTTCTCCAGGTATCTTGATCCGAATATTTAATCAGAAATAAAATCACTGTAGAACCTGCTGTAGGAAACACTGGACATGATTTTCAGGTTGCACCCTGTGTTCTATTATCGATTTATCATGTGACAAGTGCTGCACAAGACTTAGCTATAATTTTGTGTTGGATAATTGTTGCGCAAAGTGGAAAACAAGTACTTTTTACTTAAGTAAAAGTTGTAATCCTACTTAGATGGCTTAATAGAGCTGTATCTATCTAATAGACTGTAATTTGTTCATGTAAATGGGAAGTCTTCTTCACACACTAAGTTTAATTATGGAGTTCCCCAGCATATGCGATGCTTTCTATTATTAGAAAGCATCGCATACATTTTCATTGATGATACCCAGTTTTATCTATCCATGAAGCCAGATGACACACATCAGTTAGTTAAACTGCAGGAATGTCTTAAAGACAAAAACATGGATGACCTCTAATTTCTTGCTTCTTCAGATAAAATTGGGGTTCTTGTACTCGGGCCCACAAACCTTAGAAACATGGTGTCTAACCAGATACTTACTCTGGATGGCATTACCTTGGCCTCCAGTAAAACTGTGAGAAATCTTGGAGTCATTTTTTGACCAGGATATGTCCTTCAATGTACATATTATACAAATATGTAGGACCACTTTTTGTATTTTCACAATATCTGTAAAATTAGAAACATCCTGTCTCAGAGTGATGCTGAGAAGCTAATTCATGCATTTATTACTTCTAGGCTGGACTATTGTAATTCATTATTATC
>JAVDPK010001763.1:93719-136378 GCA_034780415.1 Cichlasoma orientale | reverse complement strand
TGTTTCACTAGGATCTCCTCACAGGGGACCTTGGGCCCGTCCACGCCAACCAAGAGCATGTTACGACCTGTGGAAGATGACAGAGGATGAGGGAATGGTAGAAAGTGTTCTGACTTTTACTGTATATCCTGTATATATATATATATTACTGCATTCCAACAGCATGCTGCTGGAATAAGTGCTGCATGTAGTTTGCGCAGTATCGCTAAAATAAGCACAGTTAAAAACTCAAACTATCATGACTGAGTGTTAGGGGGATAACGGGCCTCCTTCAGATATCAGGAACAGATTTGAAGTGTGAACACTGTCAAGTGAAACTTTAAAGATCACATGACAGGTGATTATGAAGTCATTAAATATGATTCCACACACTTTGACCTGCTTTGGTCCCATACATGCAAAACACCACAAAACAGACAAACATACTGCACAACAGCCAGAGTAAGGCGCTTGTTAACATCCTGGCTTTACACACCTGCTTTGCTGCAGTCAACACTGAAGTTGTTCTTCTGACCAATGAAGCCCTTGGTCAGGCCTGGGCCTTTAGCTACCACCTTACTGGCATCTGACTGAACGGGAGCACCCTGCTGAGAACAGCTGATGGCACGGGTCACGGGGTCAACCATAACAGAAGAGGTCTCGTGCATACTGTGGCTGGACACAAGCTTGGAACCTAGAAGATGAAGAGGAGCGTGAGTTGCAGTCGAAGGTATCTCAGCATCTCAAATGAAAAGGATTCGTCCTCACCAGTGATCTTGGCCTTGAAGGGGCTTCCAACGATGTGGTACGGACCGCCGTATTTGATGGAGATGAGATAGTTGCCTGGTGCCATCGGGGTGTATGTGACCCTGTAACCCTCGGGACACTCCACGCAGTCCATCTTGACCTTGGAAGGCCCGTCGATGGTGACCGCTAAAGCCCCGGGGCCTGCGTTGCTTGTGTTCACCACAAATTCACATGAAGTTCCTAAAGGCAAACGAGAACAGGCAGGATTCAGGTGACACACGGGGAAAAGGAATTTAACTCATTTCCACTTGGGATGAAGTGCTACCTGTGGTGCCTCCCTCCAGTCCTGGTCCATATGCAGACACCATCCCAGGGTCTCCGGCCTGGCCCGTCTCTCCGACTCGGATCTTAAACGGGCTACCAGGGATGTGACTACCGTTGAACTTCACATCAATCAGATACAGACCGTTTTCTCTGGGGATGAATCTGACCGCATATTTATCTAGAAAAGCAGATGGCAGGTGTGTGACTAAGGCCCATCTGAAGCTCCAGCATGTCTCAGTGAGTGGTCTCAGTGAGTGGTCTCAGTGTGTTGGGATTAGCTTTTCTGGGGTTACCTTGGTCGATCTCAGTGACGCAGCACTCCTCCAGTGCTCCTGACGGGCTGTGGACCTTTGCATCAATCACACCTTTCGCCCCATTAAGGCTGACTGCAAATGACGCCGGCTGGTTCACCTTCAGACCCGATTCCTGCTCAACAACACACTCACACAATCAAACACTGCCTTGGCGAAGAACCATCCAGGTTCCACTCCGCTTCCCCAAACGATCACAATGGCCATTCTATCGTTTAGCTTACCTGGCAGTCGCTAACAAGGCTAAAGAGGAGGGCTGTGCAGAGAAAACCCAGAAAGCAGGTATGTGTGCGACATGTGTGTGATTTGTGTGCCAGTGTGACAGTTCTGCTGTTGTGCTTTCATCTTTGCTGCAGTCAGTGTGTGTCTGCATGCAGGTGAAGACGCATTTCTAGCAGAAAGGTCTCGCCTTGAGTTTGGTTTTCCACCTTTTGAGAATTTGATGGTGCTCAATATATTTGCAGTGAGAAGCCACTGAAGCCGTGTTTCTGCCTTATGTACAGAATATGGTTTGTTTTGCTGAAATAAGCACGGCCTTCGCTAACAAAAGAAAACAGAGGCTACCATCCAGACACTATGTTAGCTCCGTACAGCATGCATGTGTGCAGGTCCCCCATGCCGAGTGTGCTAATACAACACTGAAACGTGGTTGTATGTGAGAGTGTGAATAAAAGGACAAACAGCCCATGTTGACCCTCTTTAACCCTTTAGCGCCCCACAAGACTTTCAGAGGTTGGAGGCTGTTGGGAGCCTTTAGAATGAGGCACGAGAAACACACACAGTCCTTTAGCATCCCAGAAGCCCTCGTACTGCCCCGCAGTGCAGCAGCAGCTGCTGATCCTGTCTGTACCTCTGCTACTTGTGCACTCTGACCTTTGCATTCAAACACATTTTTGCCATGTTGCCATTTTTGTAGTCTATTCTGTCATGTACACTGAGTGCAAAGAAATAACGGAGCCCAATTCCTTCCTTACTACAGTTAACTTTAAAGCTCTCAGATGCATCTGCATTTAATATCTCAGAAAACAATGAACACAATCATTAAGCTCATATTTAAAACAAATAAAAGCAGGTCTCCTTTTATGTGACATAACCCAAAGAGTTAAACTACAATCTGCTGCTGCAATGCGGGCAGTGTACTGTGGCCTGGTGTGTGTGCATACGGATGTGTGCGTGTCTCAGAGCCTCACCTGAAGACTGGCAACAGTGAGGCGACGGGCATCGTCTGATGGCGAAGCCACGGGCACGATGAAGGGGCTGTCGGGGATGTGCTCCTCATTGAAGCGGATCGACACCTCGTAGTCACCTGCACGGGGAACCATTAGAAAGTCACTGAAATTGTCACTCATGCACAAAACAGTCACAGGACTTCACATGACACACACACACACAAAATCATGGTCATATGAGGATGAGTAAAATTACACGGACTGGAATGAACCAGGAACTGTCTTTAGAGACCAGAAATGGAAAAAGATTTGACATGCAGCACATGCTCCGTCCTCCCGTCTCTTCTCTCACCCGGCTCCTGCACGATGTAGGACACTCCACTCGAGCCATCCTTGCGGTCCTCAAAGGCGATTTCAGCCTTGCTCGGCCCCTCCACAGCAATACTGAGACCTCCGGCTCCGGCCTCCCTCGTCCAGATACTGAACTCCGCTACACACAACACAGAGTGAGGTGCAGCTTGAAATGACTCACTGGATCTCTCTCTCTCTCTCTGTCTCACACACACACACACAGAACCCAGACACCACACCAACCTGGTACTCCAGCCTCTGCTCTCTCCAGGCCTGGCCCTCCAGCTCGCACTTTATGAGCTCCGCCCTCGCCCAGGGGGCCGACGGTAAATTGGAATGGGCTCCCAGGCACATGCACGCCATTGTATTTCACACACACGGTATGCACTCCCGTCTCAGTGGGCACAAAACGAATGCAGTAGGTGTTGTTCTCGCCCTCCATGATGTCAGCCTTGTGAATCTGGCCAGAGGGGCTGGTCACCTGAGCAGTCATGTCTGCTATGCTGATCTCTGAGGATACATACATGAAGTTTGAAGATGATCTACAGCCGGCTGCTTATAAGGGAACAGTTCAATGAGAAGGCTGGTAACCTCCCCCTTTGACCCTTGAGCACAAACTGAAGCATTTAAAGTTCACTTCCTGCTTCTCTCACCTGGGATCTTGAGGCTGAGGTCACACTGGCTGCCAACATTTGCGACTGATGCTGCTCTCCTCTTTCTGGTGATGCTCTCCTTCATTCTGCCCTCCCCAGTTACTTTCACTGTGAAAGCACTTCCTGTGCATACACACATGAACCAGTTCAGTCGAGTTCCTCACACACACACACACACACACACACACACACAACATGCCACTTCTCTGTAATCTGTTTTATGGTAAGCACCTGGCACATGCTGGTCAGCAAACTTGATGTTGATGATGTAATTTCCTGGTTCAGTGGGGCAGTAGGTGACCTTGCAGGTGCCATCCTCCTGGTCCTCGGTGTTAATGTCCACTTTACTGGGCCCCTCAATGGAGAGGCTCAGGCCACCATAGCCTGTATGGGTAGAAACATGAGAATGATAAATACTCTATTTGAATGTTTTAAATTAAGATATCACAGTATCTATATATCAGCACATACCTGCATCACGAGTGTCGATGATAAACTCAGCGGGCTCAAAGGTCCTGGCCTCGCTCAGCCCCTGCCCACTCACACGCACACGGCTGGCGTCACCAATCTCTGACTGGTTGATCATAACTGCAATTGGGCTACTGGGAATATGGCGACCGTTCTTCTTGATGTTAACAAGGTGCTCTCCGATCTCTTTGGGAACAAATGAGATTCCTAGGACAGACACACACAGTCACAAGAGGTGAGGGTTACCGACGCTAACTGTTTAGCAGGCTTCTCTCCTCTATCAGACGGACACTCACCAACGTGTCCGTTACGTAGCATCTTCAGCAGGCAGGGCTCCTCTCGCCCCGAGGGCGTGGTAAGGGAGGCGGTCAGCTGGCTGAGGTCCAGCTCTCCGATGTCCAGTGGGATATCCGCAGCTGAGCCCACCTTCAGATGGGACATCCTCATGGAATCATCACCTACGGATCCAGCAGTCACAGTCCAGTTAGGGCACACGCTAATGACACATGTGCCTTTTCTATCACTTCCTTATGAAATTGACTGCATTTTTATCATTTCAGTTTGGCTATGTGATCAGAATATTTCAGCCATGCGGTCTTGGAACATCTGCAGATCCATCAGGATGGGATGAAAAATGTGGGGAAAGGAATAACTGGGAATACTGTGTTTAGGCGCCACCTGCTGTTTAGGATGCATGGACAGTCGGCAGCGACGCAAAAGTTTTGGCGGTGTGATGACCTTCACATTTACAGTTTGTGACTTGGGAGATAATTACCAGTAATCCTAGCAGAGAAGGGGCTGCCTGGGATGTGCTTGTCATTGTATTTGACAAGGATGCTGTAGTCGCCTGGCAGTACGGGCAGGTAAGACACGGTGCAGGTTCCATCCTGGTTGTCTACACAGCTGATGTCAGCCTTGGATGGACCCTCAATGGCCAGAGACAAACCACCTACAAAGATGTGATTTGAATAGACAGGGTCATGTGTTAAAGTTCAAAGCAGCAGGTGAGTCACAGCAAATATCACTGCATTCTACAAGCACACAATATCTATATGGCCATATGACTCATCTACCTTCTCCAGCATCTTTGGTGTTAACAGTAAAGACAGCTGGCTTGTTGACAGTCCCATGGATGAGGCCAGGGCCATAGGCACTAACATTACCACTGTTCACGTAGTCCACGTAGAACTGCAGGGGACTTCCTGTTAACAGACAGAAAAATAGTGATTAGTGAGGAACTTCACACGCTTTAGCGATCACACATTTCTTCCAAATGTCTGCAGATACCAGGGATGTGAATTCCATCGTATTTGATATCCATCTCGTGCAGACCGGCCTCTGTGGGAGCATACTTGACTGTAACCGTGCCATCTTTGTTGTCCGTGATGTCAGGCTTGGCCACCTTGCCTGATGGCATTCGGACCTCACCTTCAGCGGAGGACAAAAATACAGCGGCACAGAAATCATTATGAAACACCGAAAGGCTTCAAACCCACTCGCTTTTATAGAGAAGACTTGTTACCTGTGATCTCTCCCTTCTGGATGGTGAAT
The DNA here is from genome assembly GCA_034780415.1 of Cichlasoma orientale. Lineage (NCBI taxonomy): Eukaryota > Metazoa > Chordata > Actinopteri > Cichliformes > Cichlidae > Cichlasoma > Cichlasoma orientale. The sequence continues at coordinate 130,825 of JAVDPK010001763.1, read as the reverse complement.
GGAATCACCAGGTCAAATGGCCTCAAACCTGCCACATCCAGACCATTCATTCCCATTGGTCTGTCTGTTGCCTGAGAGACAGAGAGCACCAGTTAGATGACGGGTTGTTCAGAGCTTGTGGCAACAGATTCAGCGACAGTGACACCATGTCACAGACAAAATGAACACAGTGCGGGTCAGAAGAGGAAAACACCAACAATGAACAAAGGATGAGATGATAAGATGGAGATGACGTCAGGATGATGGCACTGACAAACTGGAAGAAAGCAAAATTGGTACAAAAACACTGGTAGGCACAGCAGGCCATTTTGGAAAATGTAAAGTAGCTGCCACGCCCACATTTATGATGCATGATATGAGGTGGGATTTTTTTCCCCCCTTTTAAGCCAGTTCAACATAGAGCACTGTCCAGAATAACTCCTACATAATAATTCCTAAAATATATAAGTGGTCCCATACTGTGAGGGGAATCTGAATAAAATAGGTTTTGCTTCTGCAGTATCATAACATTGTGGCTTTTTAAAATTATGCAGCTCTACTGAACTGTCTGTGCATTTCAGGCATCCTGTTTTTGACATGGAGGGAGAGACATGAGAAAAAGCACCCTCAGTGACGAAACACCTGCAATGAGACAGCAGATAATGATGCAGTCTGATGAAAGGAGGGCATGTGTGATATAGACAAGAAAGGGACACAACAGGGAGAAGCTGAACAAAAATGGAAGCTGAGAAGGCCGAGAGACTGGAGACTGAGGTTTTAGATACCCAGGGCTGTTGAGTGTAGTACTGGGGCATTTGGCTCTGTTGCATGAGCTGGTCTGATGGAGCTCCTTCCAGTGCCTGAAGGGGATGGGAGATGGCGAGGAGGGTGTAGGAAGGGATGGTGGAGGGAATCAGAGTGAAAAAGATAAGGCATTGGAGCGAATTAAAACAGTAGTCAAAGTGATTTAGAAAATGCCTGGCGTCATCAGGACCAATCACAAAGCCTCTGTAGAGAGAAATGGCATCAAGGATCTTTGGTCCATGGCAGCCATAAATCCTGTAATTGCCGGTAAATAACCACTTGAAGGCATTCTTTGAAATGGGACTGCACTCATTTTAAAGCAAGTCATAAGGGCATCTCAGTAGTTACTGTAGCTATGAGCACTTCATTATCAAGCCTGATTTCAATGTTTGTCATTTCAACAATAACAGTCTATTCATCTGAATGTAAAGTTTGTCTTTATGCAGATGATACTCCTTTGTACCATCTTACTGAGACTCCACTGAGAAATGAGAACCTTCCTTAGACACATTTTTAAAAAGTACTTATTAAATCAGTACTCCACCTGCATGTCTAAATATGATCAACCGTATACTGGCAGCCGTAACGTTAATGTTGAGGCTTAGAAATGCAGTGTCCAAAAATCACTGGGTGGTGGTACTGTGGCTAAAGTTGTCTTTTATACTACACTATGGATACATCGTTTACAAAAGCCAACTTCCACCTTTTCAAAATAAAGCACTAATGTTATCAAATATAAAATATTGTGTTCATGCTGTGAGGGCTCACATTTCTAAGCTCTTTTGTTCCCATATCACTGCATAGAAAAGTGCAGCTGTATGGAAGAATAGTGTGCCAATACATCTGCCATCACCTGACCGAGGCTTAAAATCCAGTTTTATTCATTGAGCTCCTAAGATGCAATGACACTATGCTGTCAGCCAAACATGAATGCACGCAAGGTTAAATGCACACCACTCACCGTGACTTGGAACGGACTGTTAGGGATGTGCTCCCCTCCAAAACGGACGCAAATCACATACTCGCCAGGCTGTGGCGCTGTGTAGAAGATGTCGAAAGTGCCATCCTCATTTTCAACCACATCCACGTCAAGCTCCGCCCCCTCTGGAGTGCACACACTGCATGTCACCTTGCCTTTCCCAGCAGCCTTAGCATCCACTGTGATGACCGTCTGTTCGCCAATCTGGATAGTTGGGCCAACACCAGCACCTTAAGAAAAATAAAAAATTGTGGTTTATGAAAGTTGTTTCTTAAAGAGACAAAAACAATGCTTTTCAGTCTCACACACACACGCACACACAGACAACTTTCAGCATGCACATTCCACAACCATAAAGACCAGGTTAAAGTTGGATGAGATCTAGTCATGTTATTTCCATCTATTATACATTGTTACCAATAACTGTTATACACTTTCCATGTATAACTGGAAGCTAGATTAGCCAAAGTGCCATTCCACCATGCCTTCCTACCTACTCTGTTAGTCCATTAGTTTGTCCAATATGAAATGTAAGGAGGAAATGGAGACACGCAGTTATGAGAGAGGAAGTGGAAAATAAGATTGGGGGGGGGGGGGGGATATGGGAAAATGAAACGTAGAAGAGAAAGAAGCGAAAGGATGGGATGTCCTGTTGAAAGCTGGTGCCACTATCCTCCATGCTGAGAAACAAAGAAAAAAGTAGAGCAGGTCCTCTACATGTGTAAAATTGTTCAGGAGGCTTACCTAAACCGTGACCGCCGATTGAGACTGATAATAGGAACGGTGAGAAGCGGGGGGAGCAAGGAAAAAAAAAGTGACAAATAAAAGACAGTCAGGTGGGGGTGGGGGTGATGGGTGGCAATAACTGTGCTCCAAACAGTTGGATGAAAACAAACTGTGATAGTGGAGTGTGAAGCAGGGAGGGAGAAGGATGGGTGGTGGTACATATACACACACAATATGTGTGTGTGTGTGTGTGTGTGTGTGTGTGTGTGTGTGTGTACAGCAAGGGCTTGAGTGAGGGTGGGGAGGGGGTGTAACTGAGGAGCACAGCGTGAGGAATGCCACATACCAATGCATGGAGATATGAGATATGAGCAGCAGGTATGCTGAGAGGAGACATCGCTTCAAAACCGTTTCATCCTTAAAAACCAGCGAGAAGTGTCGCCGGGTAGAAGCGCATGTTGTGGATGTGATTATGAAAACAAAAAGATGCTGCACAGCTGTTGCCATTGGTTCACTGTCCTTTATGACCATAATTTAATGTTTTCTTACTGTTGACTCCATAAACTCATCAGGACAATGTTTACTGAGGTCATGAATGAAGAGAATTAAAGGGCCATTTTCCATAACAACCAGAAGACTATATGTAGTCAATCCTTCCTGCCCATTAGGGGGAAAAAAGAAATTCAAATTCAAGGCATTTCTGGACTGGCTTCACTTTTCAGACCCATAAACTATGTGGATGGAAGTTCTAAACACTAATCTGCTTAAATATTAATATTCCCAAGCCCCTTCTGGCACATCTGTCAGCCCTTGCCTCAGGGCTACCTAACTTTCACACTCTCCAATGCTCAGGTTACACCTCAGTTTAAATACCAAATCCCAAGTTTTCAGTTCAAGGACACGAACTATTCCAACTTACCTATCAGAAACTTCAAGACATTCTAATCCACCGTCTTTGAGCTTTTCTGATGATTAAAACACGGTTTAGGATGATGTCCTCTGGCCTGTGTACCGACTATAAATCATTTAGACACTGGGCAACATTCCTAATCCAACCACTAACAGCTGAGGAACATCTACCCATGATCTAAAGAGCGGCCTATTAAACCTGTGCTCATTTCAACTGCTCAGCATTTTATGTAATATCTAAATCCTGTATGAGCATCCATCGATCCTGCTCACCTTCCCACCATCTTGGCTATGACCAAACAAAGGAAATCTATGCATCAACATGTTAAAATGTGCCACCTGGCAGCTCTGATACCTTTCATAATGAAGCGGGTTTTTGTAAATAAACTGACTTATGTCCTTTAAAACAATAAAAATGTCTGGAAATGAGATAAGCCACAAATGATGTGTGGCTTTGACTGAACCAGCATTTACTATCATAACTATAGATCTTTGAGCTATCCCGGCTGCAAGTCGACCTCGGTGGGAAATGTGGGGCCAAAGTAACACGAATCTGATCTGGATGGTGAAAATCCAGGCGCAGTGTGTATATCAGTGAAATGTATTCTGTACCAACTCTTACAGAGATAAACGGATCTGCTGATTTTGAGTCAAACTAAAAGCAGAAAAGTCACTAATATGCTACAATTTCAAAATATATAAAGAAAAATAAAAGGATGCTGTAGTTGCTTCATAGCTATGAAAACAGCAGGCTGACTGTACATACCTGTGACAGTGCATTTGCTGGCATCTCCAGTGGGCAGAGCCCTGATTCGGTAGGGTGAATAGGGGATCTCATCTCCTCCGTACTTGATGAGAATGGTGTATCTGCCAGTCATGTCTGGCACATAAGACACCAGGTAGGTCCCATCATGGTTGTCACGGATGTTGGCCTTCTTAGGCTTCCCCTCTGGGTCCTTCAGAGAAAGAGGGAGGTGTTACCCAGAATTCTAAATTTTCATTCATTTGTTCCGTGCACCAACACAAGCACTCACAGTGATCTGCACAGCCAGCAGTCCCTCGCCTGCATCTTTGGCATCAATGGTGAACTCCACTGGCAGAGAGGCGGGCACCCCGGTGGTGTTGAGGCCAGGTCCGCTTGCACGCACCTTGCTGGCATCATGGGTGGGGAGCACCTTCAGCTTGTAGGGACTGACAGAAGGGAGAGAAGAGCGATTGGCTGTGGAACACTGAGATGAGGAGAGCCTCATTTACAGAAGGAGGTAAGGAAAAGCTTTTCAAGCTCTAAGGCTGGTCACAGGGGGACACTTTGTAACACCATCACAGCACCTAAAAGATGTTCATACCTGCAGCACTGTGCTGTTTTTAAAACACACACACACACACAAATATACTACGCTTTTTTTTTTCTTTCAGCATTCTGATCCAAATGAGCCCAAAATATTGAAATAAAAAAAAAAATCCTTTAACTTCTATTCTAGAACAAAAAGGGTTCATTTTTATTTTTTTAAACTGATGAATTTTACTTTGCTTTCAGTGTGAAATTTGCTTTGGTCTTGTTGGTTGTAGAAATGATTAGATCTTAGGAAGTGATTTAAACCTGTGCTTGTTACGTTGTTAACCAGCCTGTGTGTTACCTGCGTGGGATCTCCTCATCAGCATATAACACATTAATGGAATAGGGTCCCTCTCTAGTAGGAACATAGTTGACTGTGTACGTCTGGTCACCATTATCCACCACCTCCGCAGGCTCCACCACACCTGAGCACACGAACAGAAAAACAAAGGAAGAATTTAAACCTTCTAAGAGCGCTCTGACACACACTTTAATCAGAGATGGAGATAGAATAAATTTAGAATGCACATCACCTTTGGGCCCTTGTACTCGGACCTGCAGGGGGGCGACTCCAGCTTTGGAGGCATCCACTGTAAACGCCTGAGGAATGTTGGCTCTGACATTGTTGCCCAGGCCTGGGCCTTGGCACTTTACCTTGGTACTGTCCACCGTGTCACTGACTGGCACAGAGAAAGGACTGCCTGCTCCGATGAAACATCAGGGAAATAAGAAAAAAATTAAAAAGGCCGCTTGTTGTGTAACAAGAGGAAATGGATTTAAAACTACAACAAAAGGTGAACTTAGGATGTTCTCCTGTCATGTTCTCTCAATGGATTTATTTTCACAGTTCCAGTCAATATGAATGGGTGAGTGTGTCCAAACTTTTGACTGGTACTGTATACTGAAGATCTCAGTACCTGAGATGGGCTGTCCTCCATAGGTAATGTTGAGGTTGTATGTGCCAGGCTCATATGGGATGTACTCCACACTGCAGCTGCCATCCTTGTTATCGGTGCAGGACATTTTGGCCTCTGATGGACCTTCCATTGCTAGACCAAGGCCACCAGTGCCCGCTCCTCTGGAGAAGACAGCCGAGATTTAAAATACAAGCAGGAAATAAACTTGTCCGAGCTCATGTACCGGGTCTCATACCTGGTTTCCACTGTGAACTTGTTGGGCTTGTTGGTGGTGCCACCTTTCAGACCAGGGCCGTGCACACGAACACGAGCTGGGTCACAGCCTTCGGTAACAGCAACACGGAATGGGCTCTTAGGCACTGGAGAGCTGTCATAGCAAACCTCAACAGTGTGTGGGCCTGAAACACACACACACACACACACACACACACACACACACACACTTTCAACTCAAAGTGGAGAAAAAGAAGAAGAACATCTACCATACCCACTGTTGCATTTTTACTCACCCTCCTCGTAAGGGGTGTACTCCACATTGTAGGTTCCATCTCCACGGTCGGTGACCAGGGCATCTGTGCGGCTGCCAGAAGGGTTGCTGATGTTGGTTTTGATGTGGTCGCCTCCAGTCTGCGTAAGAGCACGAGCATCCACAGTGAAGTCTGTGGTGGCCTCACGGAAGACTCCTGAAAACAGAGGACACAGAACATACAGTACATGGTTGCATCTGCAAATATAACCACAAGCCCAAGTAATACTTTAAAGATCAGATGATCTGAGAGTAAGCACTTGATGGCAGTGGGGAGGAAGAATTCCCTTTAAATAGGAGCAGACTTTGAGCAGAACCACGCTCAATGAGGGGCAGTGAGGGGAAGAGAGAAGACAAAAGACGAGCACAGGGAGACAACAAATAGACCCACACACAGAATTGTGTTAGATCTGAGATCTTACCTTTGCCCTCCACTCCTGGTCCAAATACCAGGACGCCACTGGCATCAACTGCAGGCTCCACGTTGAGCCGAGCCGGGAAGTTGGGCACATCCTGGCCACCATAGCGGATGGTAAGAGTGTAAGAGCCAGGGTAGAGAGGGATGTAGGTGATTGTGTAGGTCCCATCTCCATTGTCCTGGATGTGAACCTCGGCCTCAGTGCCGCTGTCTGAGATAATCTCAATAGTCAGCTCGGCGGGGCCGGCGTTGGTACAGTCCACAATGAACTCCCCGGTCTCTCCGACCTTGGCACGCTCCAAGCCTGGACCTGAGCAACGCACCTGAGAGGAAAGATGAGACGCAACAGAGATGTGAGTCCCGTCTCCTGTCACGGAGAAATCATTTTGATTCATTTCACAGAGGCGCAAGAACATGTCACACCAGTTGTGGCTAACCTTGGAAGGATCTGTTGCAGGGTAAGCCGTGGGGGTGAAGGGGGAGCCAGGGATTGGCACTCCATCATAAGTCAGCTCAACCTGGTATGGCCCCGCTTCCCGCGGGATGAACTTCAACTGAGCGGTCTCTGGGCTCAGCCCGGGCTCAACCTGGAGGAAAACACATGGACGTGATTTTACCAGAGGCCCCGAGAGAGCGAGAGACATGGAACTGAAACATAAATAAAATAAAAAAATAAAATATGGCGTCATACCTTGCTGGACACTGGTTTCCCTCCGGGTCCAGTCACTTTGGCAGCAATCTTGCCCTGACCACCAGCACCCTTTGATTTGACGGTCACTTCCTGGTCTTTGCCAACAGTCATCTCTGAATGAACACACAGACCAAAGAAAACACACTGACACGTCTGAACATCGCCTGGTTTATCTGCTGCTTTATACAGGCTGAGGTTTGAGATCAGAGGATGTGGATGCACAGCGGTACATACTGTCTCCCAGGCCTGTGATGTTGACCTTGCTGAGGTCCATAGTGGGCGCCACGCCAACGCTGAAGGGGCTCTTGGGAATGTGATCTCCACCGTATGTCACAGCAACTCCCAGTGGACCCTGTTACAGGAAACGTGATCCGCAGCATGCCCATTAATATAAGAACCCACAGAACACAAAACAACCACAGCTGCCAAATCCATGTGTGCACGTCCGAGCACTTCTCCCATCTCACCTGCTGCACAGGTGTGTATTTCACAGTGTGCGTATTGTCGTGGTTGTTGATGATTTCGAAGTCTTTGACAGCCTCTCCTTTGGTCGGGCCGCTGAAGCTGCAGTCCAAGTTCGCCTTTCCTGCTCCTTTAGTGGTCACAGTGAAATGAGTGGGCTTGTTCAGCTCTACCCCTGAAAGAGAGAGCGAGCATTGAGCTGAGTAATCGCTCACTGCGTTCAGCATTTTATACAAGCTTGTGTTATTGCGTGTGGTGTTAGAGACTTCCTCGTCTGTCCGTTCAGAGAAGGTGCTCCAGGATAATATTTGACCTCCTCTGCAAAGCTTTAAGAGTGTCCAGTCTCTGCTAGCCCTGCTGATCAGTTTGTTCAGCATGCTGGTCTAGAACAGGTCTTCTTACCACTGCGAGTGAGTCCTGGTCCCTCTGCTTTGACTTTGCTGGCATCGTGAGAAGGATCAACTTTTACCCTGAAGGGCGTCATCGGAATTGCCTAAACCCAAACATGAAAACACAAAACAATAAATCCTCAGTCCTGTACATCACATTCATCCTTCACTGATGACAAACACTGTACGATTCAAAAGAAAAAACATCACCTGGTCAGCAAACAGCACCATGATGGTGTAGCTGCCTGCTCCAGGAGGAGTGTATTTGACGGTGAATGTGTCGTTGTCATTCCTAATAATGTCGAAGTCGATGTCAGCCTCTGCGGGTCCCACCACTCCGGGGGCACACTTGATGCCGATGCTGATATCACCTGATGACGCAGGACAAAGGCCATGTTAGCATGCGCCCTCTGCAGGCTTTTAAAGGCAATATTTGTTTTGCATGATCATTTATTATTCACTGCGTTACTCTGAACACGCCTGAGAAAAACTGCACTTAAATTCACTTCAGTGTCAAAGTTGGAAAGAAAACTCTTCAAGCTGATTCACGGCTGTTCGATTCCTGTTCCGGAACAAGCCGGAGAAAAATGAGGTCCCTTTCAAACTACAGTGTGCACTGTAAGGCTGGCCTGCCTACTCCTGATGTACTGCTCCAGCAACCAGTAGCTGGTGCTCTGACCTGCTCGTGTCATTTTAATAACCCTTCTGAGTTACTACAATAGCTAAGAGGAGCTCCCATGTTCATGGAAAATGGTAAATGGACCGGTTCTTAGATCGCACTTCATCACATTCACACTCTGATTAACACACGGGGGGTACAGCATCAAGTCAATTCAACTTCTGGGGTATTAATCAGGCCAGTTAAGTAGCAGAGGGGGTTGTTAATCAGTTTCAGCTGCTTTGCTGGTAATGAAATTAACATTAAGGTGAACTAGAGGGCAAAAAAAAACTTCTGGAAACACTGAAGCAGTCCAGAAAATCCTCTGTGACTACCCCGTTTACACCAAGCATCATTCTTTGTGTACAAATACTGATGAATACAGCTTTGAAACTCTTTTCCTTCCAGTATGCCGGACTTCAATTGTGCAGTGATAAAAACCTGTGGTTCCATTTACTGTGTGTAAGGCTGCAGCAGGTTTAGGCAGCTGTACCTTGACCAGCCTCTGCGCAGTCGACAGTGAAGTACGTTGGTTCGAAGGCCTTGAGGCCCGTCTTCGCCACTCCGGGTCCAGAGACCTTCACCTTGTTTGGGTGACAGCCTGCGCCGACATTCATCTGTGGGTACAAACACAACAGCTCAAGAGAATGGTCTGTGATGAGAACAGGTAAACCCTGCATGAGTGTGTGTGTGTGTGTGTGTGTGGGGGGGGGGGTGTTTACGCTCAAACACTCACCCTGAATGGACTCTCAGGGATGTTAACTTCTCCCCAGGAGACCATCACAGTGTGCTTCACAGGCTTGCGTGGGGTGTAGGTGCAGGTGTAGGTGCCGTTGCCGTTATCCTTAACCTGGACGTCCACAGAATTGCCTTCACCATCCTGCGCAGAAACAGAAGGGATTAGATCAGGTCTAACACACATGCAACATATTTAACACACTTCTGGTCACACATACCTGAGCCACGATCTTCAGAGGAGCTTTTCCTCCTTGCTTGGCATCGACTGTGAATTCTGTGGGCTTTCCAACAGCCAGGCCGCTGCTCTGAAGGCCTGGGCCGTACGCCTTAACCTGGAAGAAACAATTATTAAAAATGGTTGTACAAGTGAAAGATCTACCATCCATCTATCTACCAGAGCCAGAAGAAGCCTTCACAGTGCCGTGAAAAAGCATTTGACCCTTCCTGATTTCTTATGCATTTGCAATAACTGGCAATGAATCTTTCACACTTATCTTTCAGATACAGGGTCAAAAGGAAGGCCTGAGGGGTGTTTCAAAGTGGCTCGCATCCCCTTTAAAGCGATTTGCCGAACGGGTGAGTAGAAGGGGTGGCTGCGTGCCAAAGTACCCTTGAGCAAGACACTGAACCCCAAAGTTGCTCTTCGATGCAAACGTCGGAGTTAGACCGAAAGCACTTAGCTGTAGAAGTGCTCCAAGTAGAGCAGAAAGGTACTATACAAGATCGAGTCCATTCACCAAAGGAATCAGTTCAGCCATCAGCTGACGTTGGCTGGCAGCGAGATCAGCTGATATGCCAGACGTGCGGCATGTCTGAACAATTGCTTTATCTCTGCTCTGCAGCCGTGTACGTGCACAGAGCTGTGGGTGTGCGCGTACCTTGTCTGGGTAGAAGTCTTTGCCGGGTGGGTTGACAATCTCGGCCATGAACGGAGAGTGCTGGATGTCCTCGTTGTTGCAGAGCACGTGCACAGCATACTCGCCAGGTTCTGTGGGCCAGTAGCGCACGTCGCAGGATCCATCGCCCTTGTCGTCACATTCAATCTTGGCCTGAGATGGACCTTCCACAGAGAAACCTGAACAAAGCAAACAAAAGAAGAGAAACTAAGCTAACCGGCACAGGGCTTCAGGATTCTTCTCTCCCCCCCGCTGTAGTCGGTGCGGCTTACTTACCCAGTGTACCGACGTTGTCTCCAACAGCCTCCACCACAAAGTCAGCAGATTTACCAACAACGCCTCCCTCCAGCCCAGGACCCCAGGCCCTCACCTTCTGCTGGCCGGCCTCAGTGCCAATCTTAACCTCCACGGGGCTAAACAGAGCAAAGGATGATGAGTCGCAATGACAGGTCAGAGTAGACCAGCTACTGTATTTGTTTGCGTGCCCGTGTGCACCTGCGGGGGATGTGCTGTCCTCCCCAAGTGATGGTGATTGAATACGTTCCAGGTGTGGTGGGGTAGTACTCAAATTCGTATACACCGTCTCCAAGGTCTTTCCTTTTACATGGCTCCTCAAGACCCTCTGTGAACACAGCACAATGCCTTTTAACCAAATCTCACCCAATCATTTTAGGAGCAAAGAAAAATGGAATTTATTGTTTCTGGTTTGAAAGAATTCATTTCAATTATTTAGCTCCAATTTACAGCAAGAGTCGCCTTAAGATTAAGATCAATTACGATACGATAAACGACTGGGGGCGCGTTAATAACCAATTCAACTATGCATTAATGATTCTTTGGCCACTTAGAACAATGCAAAGTCACAGCTCAGACTGTAAATCCCTTTGAAGCAACATATTGATTTTAGGTTACATTTAAACAACGTGAGACAGCTTTAGGGCCCGTGTGACCGATTCTCTCGCTAGATGTGGTAACTTTTAAAATCCTTTGTTTATAGATGCAGGAAGTAGACTGCAGAAAACTCAAAGGCTCGGCGGTAGGGTGGCGGTTGTGCAGCTGACTCACTGCGGTATGATAATAGAACATTTCTCAATTCAAAGCGTAGATTGAAAGAAAATTGATGTCTCCTGATGTGACCAGTGAAGCCAGTTTGGAAGTCCTGCAACCGCTTCCTTTTTAAGGGTCAGCGTGGCGCTGACTCCTCGTTATAGGCCAGTTATAGAGCACAGAAGTCGGTCACAATCCTCACTTCACCTCCAACATTTTATTAATAAGCTTGTGGTCTCACTTTGGACTAAAAACAACTGAGACCACACGTCTAAAAAAAAAAAAGATAAATTACACTCAAAACTTTTCTTGTTGGGGAAACTGTAACTGACCCAGACTTTTTACTCCATTGTACAACTGCCAATCAACCCGGGGTTAAAAGACCAACAAAGAAATGGAAAAGAAGGGGGGGGGGGGGGGATGCAAAGGTCAGTAGCTGACCATGGACAATGGTTGCATGTTTGTCTGTAGCTAGATGCTCTGTGTGCACCAACTAGTAGCTAACTTTGTCTGCAGTTTGGTGCTGAAAAGTGCCGCTGCTGTTAAAAAGGATGAGAGCCATGAAACAAACTGAACTGAAAGATGCTAAAAAGCACTTTGGAAGGGTTGAATCAGGCGGCTTTGTAAACACAGGCGTGTGCCACGTTCCCACACGTTGGTTAGCTCGTGCTTCAGAAATGGGATCCCCGCAGTAAAAACCAGAACTTTGGTGTTAGAACTCACTGGGGCCTTTGATGGTGACTTTGAGCTCCCCAGTGCCAGCTCCTTTTGTGTAAACCTTGAAGTCTGCAGTCTCCTTTACCCGGAGGCCCTTTGGCTGCAGACCACGACCCTTCGCTCTGCAGAGGCTGGGGTTACACGCTGCGGACAGGCACACACAATAAAACGAGTGAGAGGAGTGGACACAGCTGAGAGTACTGTGACGCCAACATTATACCCACATACACATTCAGTGGAGAGTTCAGGAATGAGGTGAATGATGTTAAACTGACACCGTTTACATCCAAACTGTATTACACCCATCATGCTCAAGAGCCGCTGGAAAGCTTTCTGTGTTTTAAAATGCCAATTTCCTTCCCTCTCCTACCCTGCTCCCCCCTCCAGTGCCTCCTTTCCTATCTCATCCTGCAGAGTGAATTCATAGACCACAGGGCAGGAAGTAAGCCATTATCCTCACATAGGAAGTAGGGCATCCTTCATATATCGTGATTAAAAGTGTATAAAAAGAAGAGTTGTTGAGTCACAGCTAGATGAGGAGCCGGAAGCACAGGAAGCCCCACAGGAAGACACTGCTGAAAGGGCCACAAGATACATTCCATGGGCTGGCTACATTTTATTGTATTCAGATTTGTTGTGATGATCACGCTGGCATGCTTACATAACTGATGATAAACCCTTAAACATATAGAAATATGAGATAAATAATAAACCCTCCCACCCACCCCCAAAGTTACTGAATTTAGTTTATTCGACTCAGATCTGTTTAATGTTATAGGCGACTAGTCAGAACTAATGCCTTTATTAGCAGTTAATGACTCATTTACTAATGCCTTACAGCCCACTCCACTAGCAGTTTCTATTTAGCAGTAGAGTCACTCAGCAAGCTTTTGGTTCGAGACTCTGGAAATACTTTAGTTCAGCCGCAGGTGCCACACGCTCGCTCTGAAGGTGACTTCGATGGGAAATTACAGTTAGTAAAGGGATGAAACCGTACTTCAAAGATGGCAACCCCCAAATATTTTCTTGTTCATTTATGACCTGTGCAGGTTTTCTGATGGTTTATTTAGCATTAATGCAAGCATTTGTTTTAAAGCCCATCATATAAGCTGCCCTAGTTTTCTCTCTTTTAATACAAGAGTTCTGCATTGACACAATCAAGCAACATAAAGATCCAACTAGCTCTCAAAAAAAGCAAAGCTGGTCACTATTCTATCATTCTGCTAAAAGCTGCTATTTAAAACATGTAAATATTTTTGTAACCAAAGTCTCAACAAATGAGCTGAGAAAACAACGAAGAACTCGTTTCCTGATCAAACAAACTGCAGCTTAAATGCAGGAATGTGTTTGTGACTTTGTGAAGCGTTTCCTCATGAAAATATTGACAACTCCTAATAAGGGCATGCACATTACTGTGGATGTTTGAGTCATGTTACATTTAGAGAGCTTTGCAGGCAGCTGACACACACACACTGCACATACAGCAAGCTCACAGAGGAAAAATTACTCACAATTAAACACATGCAATTCACACACACAAACTAAAGGGCAAATATGTACAGTGCCTGGAGACAAGGTTCACCCACTCATGCATGCAATCATACACACACAGTGGGTACCCAAGAGAGATCCAAGGAAGGAAGAGGGCGTTCCAGAGAGAGGACAGATACCAGCAGGCCTCCATCAAAGAGAAGAAGGGGAGAGGAGAAGAGAGGAGAGGACGAGACATCCAGCAAAGGAAAACACAGCATTAGACAAGAGAAGGAGAAAAACAGCAGAGAGCGCCAAGATTTTACAGTTTAAAATTCTGGCCATGGTACAAATGTTCAGTTGATATATCAGGCAAAAAAAAATTATTACAAATGTAAGAACAATGTTGCAGTGACATCCTTCACAGATCAGTGAAGCCGTAACAGGATCTGTAACTCACCCTCTCCCACGCTGACCGTGAAGGGGCTCTTGCTGATCTGACCACCAGCAAAGGTGACATAAATGGTGTGCTGGCCCTCCTGGGTGGGTTTGTAGGTGCAGCGGTAGCTGCTGTTACCCTTGTCCTCAATGCTGCAAGTCACCGTATTCTTCTTACCTGCGGGGTCCATGATCACCACCTCCACCTCACCAACACCAGCACCTTAGAAACACAGGAGGGTGAGGAAAAACAGTCCATTTCTGGCCCGATCTGACAGCTGGGAGGACAAACCTCGCTCACGTCCTTTATAGATTACCTGCTGTGTACACATCAAAGTAGGTGGACTTGTTGGCAATGTTTCCTGAGGGCTCGAGGCCCGGTCCCTGTGCCGTGGCCTTGCTGGAGTCTCCCTGAGCCATACCGACCTCCACCTCAAAGGGGCTCTTAGAGATGTGCTGCCCTGCAAACAACACCGTCACCTGCGAAGGAGAAACAAGAAAAATGCCATTGTGAAAACCTTGCAGCAGCTTTTTGGAGCAACAGATTTATTTTTTTCTACTTGAAAAAGTACTCGAGTGCAAGTTTCTCAGAACTGTACATCCCATATTGTCCCTGTCAGATCTTCAGCACTCAACACAGTCTGCAGCTCACCTTGTGCATGCCCGTCACTTTGGGGATGTAGAAGACAGAGTAGGTGCGGTTCTTGTCATTGTTGGCTGTCACTTTTGCCTGGAAGGGGAAAAACAAAGATTACAAAAGCGTGAAAGGAAAAACAGAATAATGCACAAAGATGGAACACAGACCTCCTCTCTGTGGCCTGCAGGGTCCTCCACATAAACCAGAACCTCTCCCATCCCTGCACTGATGGTTTCCACGGTGAACACGGCCTTTTTCATCACTACATTACCAACAGGCTCGATGCCTTCAGAGAGAGACAGCATTAAAAAGCATTCTTTGCAGTATATGGCTCACAGGTCCATAAAAAGTGTGTGTGAGTGTGAGCGTGAGCGTACCAGGGCCGTAGGCACGGGCCTTCTTGGGGTTGAGTTTGGGTCGCAGAGGTGCTCCGGGCTTCAGCTTGGCCTTGGGGAACTGGGACAGGTAGGTCATGACCGAGTGCTCGTCCACATTGGGGTCAACGATCTCTTCGGGGGTTATCACCTAGGAGACAAGGAGGAACACTTTTTTCCTCCAAATGAAAAGGCAGGTTCTCCCCCCCCCTCCCTGTTAGCACGCTGCAGCTGTGCAGCCCCAAGCAGGGCTTGATTAGTTGCCATAGAGACTATTACCCACAAACAAACAATGATGTTTTGATTTTGTGATTAAAACCACACACGAGCCTCTGAAAGTACCTGAGACAGTCGCACGCAAACCAGCTGCCAGACACTCAGAGACAAACCACGGAGTCGGCAGGGGAAGGGACACAGACGGTTTCTCAGCAGAAGAAGAGCTGAAGCCGGAAACACCGCGACCACAGAGCCAACTGTCAGCACGCTACACTGTGCCAATCATGCCAACGCTACACTGACTGACACGCAGCAGAACTGTCAGTCAGTTCTCCCCGGTAACTGCAGAAACTTAAAGGGGAGACCCTGGGTATGTTAAACTCTCTTTGCAGTACAGGGCCCGGGTCCACTTTAAGGTTCCCTACATAATATCCAAATGAACTGACACTGCAATCATTTATCTGAGAGACGGGACAATTTGCTGCCATTGTTGCCTTACATAACACACAGCACATATAATAACTGAAGGCTTAGGACTAATAGACAAAATAATAATTTTATAAAAAAGACATCCAAGGACATAACCCGGGACTCTGTCACCATTTTCTAAGCAGATCACTCAAATATGAATATATCAGATCATATCACTACTTGCCTCCCTGCTCTAGGTTTTAAAGAACGAGCTGCTGCTGATGGATCTTGTGATGGTGACCAAATGGAAAAACCACCTCAGTATAGCTGCAGATAAAAATAATCGTCAGGAAAAGCAGGTTCCTCCTGTTTGCTGTCAGAGGGACGGCATTAGCAGGTGTGGGTGATCGTGGAGTGTTTGCAGATTGATCCTATAGTGCAGGAACAGCATGATGCACACGTGTCCCTACGCCAGCCTTATGGCAAAATGTGAAAAAGTGAAACAAGTTTGTTTGTGTCCATGAACACAAATTGTCCTTTGTTTTCGTTACAGTCATTCTGAAAGAATGACACCATGCACGATGAATTTAATAGTGGAAATCCCCCTTGCTTCTCTTTTGATAGTTCAGTTGTTGCTAACCAGCCCACCAACCAACCCACTCTGGTGGTCCTCAGTATCATTCAGCAGCGTCTCGAATGCCCCCTTCATCTCGTGGGCGAGGCGAGAATCTCTCAACAATCCTGCGATGACCCTCTGCACACGGCTTCAAATCAAAAATCACGATTAAACATTTTAGCTTGATTTCAATTAAACTTTTTTTTTCCCCTCGTGTGTTTGACGCTGTCTTTACTAAAGACAAACACGAACACTTATTTGGCACAAGCTGCTGGAGCTGCACAGTCGTGTAATGTCCAGCTTTTCCTCCCTGCTGTTTCCGTGTCCTGTGTTTCAAATGCTTCCGTACATAATGACGGATTAACGGAACTGAAAAACAAAAAAAAAATGACCGTCGTCGCCAAGGTTACGTTGATTAGATGTTCCGATGTTGGGTTTGATTCATTTTCAATAAGCCTGGATCAATGATTTCTTTTACATTCTCAGACTTGCGCTGAATTCTTTCCCCGCGGTGAGACGGTCCACACTGGGTCCTATGAAAATATGCTGAGGCAGTAACGCACACTCGCTCACAGCGCACAAGAATTTTGGTCAAATTAACACGACCGACACTTCCCATCATCCCCGTCACCAGATACGGCATCTTGTGCTTTCGTCTTCTTCCCCTAAATCAAGTTCCAGTTGGCTGGATAGCATTATGACACCGCTGAGGAGAGTTAGATGGGCTTGGATTTGTTGGCTGTGTTTTAAGCGCAGTAGAAACGGACTCACTAACACTGACTAGACAGCAAAAATTAACCAACTTCCACCACAACGGTCACATAAAACTGAAGCATCCATTCCCAGCATAACGTTTAGTAACACAACAGCTTTTAAGAAAGAATATTTTATGCTGTTTCCTCGTGATCAGTTCACCTGTGGGATGCCTAGCCAGTCATCAGCTTGCTGCATGGCTTCACGGGCATTGTCCACTGGTTTCGTCTGATCCCACTGGTCCCAGTCAGGACACAGACCTGTGGAAATAAGAGCAGGTCAGATGAATTTACTACATAAAGAAGAAGGGAACTCATGTTTTATTTATAGAACTAGCATTAAACACAGTATGTTGATTAACATAAGACCTCCAGGAAACCAAATGTAACAGGCTGCAATGAAACCCTAAAGCCAGAGATGTGACATTTTCCCCTGTTTTCAGTGAGCGTATGAACTCGACCAACTGTGAAGTCTCCTCTTCTGTATTTGGGGGGGGAAAGTAGCTGCTGTTCAAGATTTATCAGCATCAAGGTCCATCTAGTTTCACTGGTGGTGGCAGAGCATTACAGACACGCTCACAAGTATAAAAGCACTGTGGCATGAGCTCTGTGACCATTTAATGCACAACTACTGAAACTGATGGAAAAAAAAGACTGCACAATAACACGGACTATTCGATAAGCACACGTAAATGTGTTGTGTGCAAAGCTGACGATCTGTTTGTGCAGCACAACCAGGCAATTAAGCATCAAAACAGTGCACACATCAGCTCAGGCAGTACGCCGTGCTGAACACTGCGCAGACACACAAGGCTTACAGAAGTACCTCACAGGGGAGCCGTTATGCTTCTCCTCATTTTCTGTCACATTCCGCTGTTTCACTGGTGGATGTTTTTAACGTGGCCACATTCCAGATAATGAGGTCAGTGTATGTACAAGTAATCCCTGTGAGCCAAAAGCTCCGGCTTCACAGTGTTTGAACACTCGGATCTCTGATGTCAATGAGAGCAGAAACCCCCAATATGGTCATCTCAGGCATAAAGCTCTGCCCCACCCAACTGTTGTTCAAAGCTGAACTGGGGAGCTGTGCCACGGCCATACAAGAAACAATCATTTAGAACTTTGAGACGGGAATGAGCAGAACAGACCCGCATTTCTGCTGGATTCATTGGAAATTGAGAGCTTCTGTTCTAATTACGGGCAACATGTTGACTCCAATGTTGCGGCCTTGATGATATCCAGAAGATAAAGGGAGAACGCTGAATCTTTACAGCAGGGTCAGCGTGTAGAGGTCATTAGATGTGGGGTCATTAGGCTCCTAAACATGTCTGCCCTTGAATTTACCCAATATGAATTTATCCATAACGAGCGATGAGCCTTCACCATGACAGACGCGTGTCCTGGAAATGTGGCTGTGTCAGCAGTTATTTACTGGTTCAGAAGTCTGTTATTTAAGGACACTGCTGTGAACGGTTTGCTGGAAGAAAATGAAAGCTTTTTGCTGAGTCCTTATCTCCGGCTTGAGGCTTCTGGTGAGCCGCAGGTATGCCAAACATCCTGAACATGTAAACTGAAACCTCCTTGATTCCTTCCTCTTCATCCCCCCCACCACAATGGGAATGCTCTGTACTTTCCCTTTCCTCCCCAGCTCATCACCACCCTAGCCGCCTATTCTACTGACACACTCGAGAATAATAAAGTCAGGCTTTCCCTCACCTGACCTCAGACCTCCAGCTGTCACTCACTCTTGTGAGCACAGTTTAATGTTAGACATATAAGGCGAGGTTAGCGTGCGCTTTGAGGAACGGTAATGTCAGTTAGCTTGTTTATCAGTGCGCTGCTTTTTTCCACATGGAAAGCTCCAAGTCCTTCGAACTGCTCGACTGAAATAACTCACTAACTATTTACATTTGTTTAGACAGACACCCACATCTGCACACACACACTTCAAGGATCTAATTTCAACCATTAGCTTTAATTGTATGCTTTCAAAATTGTTGGGGTTGATGTTACAGTTATTGTTTTGTGCATTGCTACAGCTGTGGACACACACACACACACACACACACAGTACATAAAGTCGGCCATGAGCTTATGACCTTTAAATGACCTCAGTATTTCTGTCACCAGTGCTGTGTGAGGGCACACATTTTATTTAATTGCAGTGTTACTCTATATTGTGATTTGTTTTCATTGATCTTCTTCTAGTTTCTCTCCTCTGCTCTGCGCTGCACTGCAGTGCATGGGCCTTCCTATATTAGGGCAGTCAATGAATATTCCAGATTCAATGATTTTTAGTCTCATAACTCTTTCAGGTTGTAAAGTGTAAATAATGTTTAAGGGTAACACTAGAAAAATAACATACATTAATTAGCTTAGCAGTTGTAGCATGTGTCTAAAAAAGCATTGGTGCCATTCAGTTTGCGTGGGCCCTCTGTGAGGGCCTGAGCTTTCTGCTCGAGCAGCGGCACATGTAGACAGGATCCCTCATCTTTTAGCACTAAATGCATCTGGCTCTTAGTACTGGGCTTGTCTTACGTTCAGTCCCTGGTAGTTGGGTAAAGACATCCACACACAAATCCCTTTCCAAGAGCCCAAAAGGTCTCAGCCTATTCACACTTTAGCTCACCTGGAGCACAGCTGTCAACCAGGGCGCCCAGGGCCCGACCGGTCTGCCAGTCCCGGTTGAAGTTGGTGATGGGAAGCTCAGGCAGTTTGTTCTGGATCCATCCCAGCAGCCTCTGCTTGGGAGTCTTCTGCTTGCCGTCATCTGCCTCTTCCTCCTCATCCCACATGGGCATGGAGATGGAGTAGTGCAGAATCAAGGTCCAAATTAGACCCAGGATCAGCTTCAAGTTCCCATCAACGATGGCTTTAGAGTCTGGAGACCAATGGAAAGACAGACATGTTAAAAATGAACACAAATCTGGAAAAAAAACAAGAACAAAAACAGCCATCAAACAGTGGACGATAATTGAGGAGGAAGTTCCTTTAATTTACAATCAGGTCAAAACAACCATAAAGCAAAGCACGTCTACAGGAAGGGCTCAAACTCTTACATAATCTTTGATCTAAGAACTACGGATGTGAAATTATCTGTACTTCAATATCCCAATTCCCCTCTGCTGTCTAATGTATGGCTGCAGGATGTCTGGGAGAGTTATTTATTTATTTTAAATGGACATGGCATCGAGTCCAAAGCTGCCATAAGCTGAAGATGCGTGTAGTTCCTCAGGGGTCCATTCTTGGACCACCACATCTCAAAAAGGTACATTAACCATATGAGTCCAAATCGTAGACAAAAGAATGGTAAGGTTGTTGTTAAAACCAAATTCTCTATAACAACAATAATAATGTCAGCTCTGGCTGACAGACTGACCCCTGAACAGTAACACACTGTGTTCTATGTTAATGTCAATAAATGCACTGTGTAGGTTTTATAGGGTTCAAACTAAATGGTGACATCTGTTTGATCACTTCAGATCTGCTTTGTCGTCTTTTGTCCAGCTGCTGATGCACATGGTATACCTGTGAATGTGTTACATTAAAAGTCCTTTTCAGAAATAAATGTCCACTGAAATGCTCGATTTAATATGAAAACCTTAGAGCTGAGTTTGTATTAAGCAAGTAAATTATGAACTAAATTATGAACTTTGTTAAAGATCCTGTTACCGTACACATACATGTCATCATATCATTGAGGATATTCAGTACATAAAACTCCCGGACATCTCTGGTCCGACTGACTCACAGCACAAACACAATTCAGTTTTCTAAGGTACGTTGGGCTGTTCCCTTATTTCCCCAATGGCTGCCACAGGGAATGGCTCCACCTGTTTGATTTGGCACAAATTTTATACCGGACGCCCTTCCTGATGCAACCCTCCCATTTATCATAGGCTGGGACCAGAACTACGAGTGCTGTGCTGGTCCCAGCCTAAGGAGGTGACAAAGGTGACTCCCTTAGGTTGGGTTTGGGTCTCCTCCGAGTCTCAAAATGGGGATCTTTGTGTGTAAGGCGAATGTGTCAACCAATACGCCAATGCATATTTAAAGAAATATCAAGAATAAGAAGTGAAATTTAAAAATCACCTCTCTTTTTAGGAAGCAGCTGATTCCAAAAACACAGCTTTGGACTGATTTTTTTTGCAACACTTTTACTTCCTTTGTTGAATTTCGGGTAACTTGTGCCAGTGCACCTGACCTATAGCTATATTTGACTTGCAGGGTAAAGACACTAAAGTTCATCTGAATGAAAACCTCCTCTGATGTCAGACAGCAGCACGAGAGCGGAATGACGAGCGCAGAGCTGAGATGAATCACATAATGGAGACACACGCAAAGGAATCTGGATATTTCTGTAAAGAGTCACAAATTTACTGACACCAGTTTTAGTTGCAACAGACCACAGCAGCAGACCGAGTCCCCACACTGAGGTTTCTAATTGCATTTTTCTGCTTTCACGTCTGAACCACACGCACCGCTCCAAGCAGAGTAAAATGTGACGCAACTAGGAGCTAGTCTGGGCACGAGGACACATACCACCCCACATAAACACTACAGCAGGCAGATAAACTGCACAAGGAGCAGGACCGATGATTGCTCAGGTCCAGCCCTGAGGAAAGGGTGGAGCACTGTGTTTGTGCGCCTCCGAGCTGATGGTGCTCAGATTATTAGTCAGGGAAGAAATAATGGGGGCCAAGTTCAGGTTCTGAGGTTAGGTGCTGATGTCCATCAAGCGGGTTACCCAAGGAGCCTCGTTGATACAGAGATATGAATCCTCTTACAGGCAGTTTTTTCCTGTTAGTCACTTTCAGCACTCTGAAGGGCTGCAGGAAGCTTTAGTCTGTTCTAATTCCAAAGTCACTCAACTTTATTTTTATTGTCAGCTAGACTGGAATAACTGATGCTAGCAGCAAATCAGTCTCACCAACAATGAGGCCTTGAATCTTCCTGCCCCCCCAGAGATTTTTCCAGGGCTTCAGTCACAGATTGGATCTACTGCAAATATTAAAGACCTGCTCTGGGAAGGTCTGAGCTGTTTGGCCAAGAGCTGCAGTAAGAGTGTGAGGATGAATGATGACGATGAGAAGCAGAGGAGCAAGCTAGTCAGGAAAGCGGGGGGGGGGGGCAGTCCACCTCAGCTGGCTGCTCATCTGAATACATTCTCCAACAGAAAGATGTGCTCTCAAGCTGCCAATGCTGTGATGCATGACATGTCAGCTGCTCCCAGTTTGGAGGGGGCTGGGGTGGGGGCACTCATACGGTGATAAAGTAGAGCCAGGTCATACGCCTGCCACTGTGGGAACTTTGAGAGCAGCTTAGTCCACTTAGGAATGGAAGAAAAGAGGCAGCAGCGGAGACGGGGAAGTACAGAGAACTGTTGCCTAGGGACAGAAATAAAACCAGGAGCTATAAACCATCATTGGTACTGATAGGAGAGACTGATTATTACCACAGGTTGGTACTTGTACCAAGAATGTAGATCAGCTAAGCCAGGGGTGTGGCACACAGTGGCCTGTTAGCCACCCCAGCACAGACAAGTCCACATCATTAGCACTTTAAATGGTTGCAGAATAAAGCATAGGGGAGGTCACAGACTATGATCTACTGATGATTATTTTAATGTTATTGTTCAGCATGACAGTCCTCCAATGAAGGATAATTGTTGGGACCTAATTCAGTCACACATTCTGATTCTTTGTGTTTTTGATTCATGCCTCACGCACACAAAAGCCACTAAACATGCAAGGAATCTGCCAGCATTCCCAGCAGACCATGGCGTACCAAGCCTGACAGAGCCATATATGGACACATACTGCCACAGACTCCCCCCTCTGCTGACTCACACACCCCCAGTTACGTGTGTGTGTGTGTGTAGAATGGAGGCTACCGTATGGAGTGTCTGCATGTTTGTGGTTGATGTTCCTTTTGCCCCTAAAACTCATGATTCATTTGTTTGGCTCGTTATTGCTGCAGCCACCCCCACCACCCCACAACAGCCCTCCTGCGACATTACATGACATCACAGCCCATGACCTGCAGCCTGACCTGATCCCAAGAACCTGATTGGGGGGTGGGGGGGAGAGAGACAGACAGAGAGAGACAGATAGAGAGAGAGGAGTATTCAAGTTGTACAGCAACATCTGGAGCAGATTAGTCCTGAGTGCTTGTAAGAGGAAGAACAAGCAGCACAGCCACTCTAGATAGTCTGAGCTCTCTCCCTCCCCTGTCCATATTATACTTGTACTTATCCGTAATATTTTATTAATTACTTGCAGGACTGTCATGAGACAGATCTCTCTATTTTGAAGTCCTGTTGTGAAACTAACGGGGATCATAAGTCACAAAGTGGACTGTGTCAAACTAACAATTGTGAATGACAACATTAAGATTTGAGACCATAAACTCATGAGGAAAGCATTGACTGATATCATAGAGGACATAGAGGAGAGGGTTGTTGTCTCAGATTGCTGCAGTCAGCAAACAGTTGCCAACTGCTGGCCATTACAAAGAATGCAAATTTAACACACTTCTGCATTGACCTCATTTTTCAGACGTCAGCGAGTGGACGCGTCTGAAAATGGATCGTAATACTTGGCTGAGCCAGTCTGCTGGTGGTACATGCTGTGCAGGGGCCTTCCATGATCATTGCTGTTCCTGCTCCTCTTCTTTCTCAGGTTTCTGCTGCCTGAGGGATTCACTAAGCACGTGAGCAGTCGTGCCCGTCTTCCTGATGAATCCTGATCTTTGTCTCATCCAGGATCGTGGTTCTGACACTCACTAGTCTTCGGCCTCCTTCCTTCCGCTTAGTGTACAGTCTCAGAGTGCTGACTTACCATACATGGTAAGGAGCTTTCTTGTCTTGATGTCAGTGGCTTCCATCTCCTCCTTCGGACAGCTTATGATCCCAGCGGACGACCGGCAAGGTGTAGGTGTTGAATGCCTGGAACTTGTTCTTCTCATTCAGCTAACGGCTCAGGACTTACTCTCTTAATCTTACTCTCTGCAAGTATTTGGTGGTTGCAGCTTTCCCAATGGCCTCTTCATAGTTTCCATTTGCCTGTGGGATTCCGAGGTACTCGCAGTTATCCACAATTTCTACAATTTTGCCTTCTTCTCCCCTCAGTTCTGACTGCCTTCCCCCTCTTTTTTACCATCTGACTACAATTCTCCAGTCCGAATGAAGTTCTGATGTCATTGCTGTAGATCATGTGGTGTGGATCGGTGAATCAATGTCTCCTTGGTAAATCCTGCACTTGACAGCGACTCATACAATTGGCTTGAAGTTGGCCTCTAGTGCTGTTCTCCACATCCTCATTGAACTCCTGATGAAGACTCTTAAGGGTCCTGTTGATCTTGTACAGTTCTAGGCATTCCAGGATCCATGTACGTGGCGCCGAGTCATAGGCTCTCTTGTAGTCAATTCACATGGTGCAGAGTTTGGTCAGTCTAGTCTTACAGTTCCGAGTGACTCGATCTACTAGTAGCTGGTGTTTTGCTCCCCTGGTGTTTCTACCCATCCCTTTCTGGGTCCCACTCATGTACTGGGCAATGTGCCTGTTCATCTTGGCCACCATGATGGCTGACAGGAGCTTCCACGTTGTGCTGAGGCAGGTTATTGGCTGGTAGTTGGATGGGACTCTGGGAATTGGGGATCAGGACAGTCTGGCCTTTGATCAGCATTTCCGGTCATCCAGTGACAGCTGGTTCATTTGTGCTGCCAGTCGGTCATGGAGTGCAGTTAGCTTCTTTAGCCCGGAGGTGTGAATCATGTCAGGGCCTGGTGCTGTCCAACTCTTCATATTTGAGACTTTCCTCTATATCTACCACTGTGAGGGTAACTGGAGCCCGTTCAGGGAGGCTGCTGGCCACTGAGCAATGCTGTTATGTGTTACATCCGTCTCAGACTGCTCTCCCAGGATTGCTCCATCAAGCTTTGATGGTGGTGGGGGATGGGGGTGGGCTTCTCAGTGGTCCCTTGCCTCTGAAAGTACACCTTGGATGGTTCAGTTGAGAACATCTGGTTTATTCTCCTGGCTTCCGTCTCTCCAGTATACGTCTTAAGCACAAATCTGTATATCTATAAAACTGAAGAGGCAAAGCACATTTTATATGTACAACAAGTGCACATAAAAGTAAATCAGAGCACATATATAGTTCCCCTTCAAGTGTGAGTGAGTGGAACACAATCAAGCTGCACACACTAAACATTTATGTTTAGTGTTATGTTGGGCGTGTACTAAAACCCTGCTGGACAGAACACACTTAAGGAAATATCTTACACACACACACACACACAGTAGGTGTAGTACGTTATGCAATATACTACAACCTACTATAGTAAGAGATACGCCATCTAATGTTATACTGAATTTATGTAACATATGAATTCAGCACTCAACTCATATCCGCTACACGAACGCATGAATTGTGCGTGAAGCCTAGAACATCCAAAAGCTGTAAATCTTTGACCTGCAGCTCTTTTCTCTCCCTCCCAACTCCCTCTAACTTGACTCAACAAGCCACAGCGGAGCTACTACACTTCCTCCTCTTCCTTTCTACTCCTTCCAGTCATGTTCCCTCCCCTCAGCCCTCCTCTTTACTGCCTCAGCTGGAAAAAGTTCCTCCTGGATTTTTAGCCTTAAAAGGGCAGAAGCAAACTGGATTTGGCAGCACCCCCCCCCCCCTCCATTCTCTGGGCTCTGGTTACAGAAGGGAGGGAGGAGGGAGTAAGGGAAGGGAAGAGAAGCAGAGGGGGTGGAGGTCTAAGAACCAAAGAAAAAAAAAAGGTGGGGGAAATAAAAGTGCTGTGTGAGACATTTTTTAAAGGGCCACACTGACAACACAATAAGTACCCACTGAGGATGGTTGAGATGTGTTCATTTGAGTGAGGAAAGCACACGAGCTGAGAGAAAATGATGTTTGAAGGGGACAGACAAAGAAAGAGAAGACAGGAGATGAGGGAGGGCACGGGCACCGTATAAAGTGATGAATGAGGAGGCGTAACACCAAGTCTACACATTATTCAGCTCTGGAGAAGCTGATCCCCTCCACAAGCACTTGTAGCTGGTGGTGCATTTTTGTAGATCAAATCTCATAAGTAAAAAACAGCAAAAACAAAACTGCCATTGTGAACATCATCTATGGACACTGCTGTTTAAATATGCTCACAAACAAGTCGCTTTATGTTTGCTTGTCCAGCGTGAACATGAGGCATGGGGCGCTGTGGCATTTTTCCAAATATGATGTAATGGAATAGCCAGAATACCTCTGGAATGAATGGGAACATGCACTCTGCTAATTCCAGTATCCACTTGACCAAGCCCCTTTGGCCTGCGCAGACAGGAAGTTGTGCTAATGATAACGAGCTGGCAGGAAGTGATCCATTTTGACCCAAATGAGTGGCTAAACTCTTATCTCACTCTGACCTGCATTCCTCTCTGCCCTCATCACCGTGGTCTCTCCTTTTTTTCATTATCTTGTTTCTGAAATGAAAGATTAGATTTAATGTCATAACATCCGCATCACAGCAGGCTAAACTGTGAGCTCTCAGTGGATCAGCTGAGCGGTGCTCGGTCATTATGTGATGACCAAAACAGCAGTTGTAGGAGTCTTTGGGAGCAGCTCGGGAACTTCCAACTTAAATGGGAACCCATTATGCTTTTCTCTTTAGCTCCTGTCATACATGTTCCAGTGCTGGATTCTCATTAAACACGAGGTTCAAATAGTAACGCACACAGCTGATCACTCGGCAGATAGTAGCTCCCTGCAAATGGTGCAGGTGCGCACCTTAGCTCAAGAGTACCAACTTTCTAACAATCAACACCTCTTTAGTGTGTTTTTTAATGCTTCATCTCTCTCATCGCTAATATAGAACACATTTCATTATTATGGAGGAGACAGCTGGTTGTTGCTACACAGATGTCTGTCCCGACCTGCACATCTCCACTCCCGGGTAAGACGGGGGTGCTGCCACTTACGAAGTTACAGCACAAGTGGTTATTTCACATCATGCCGAGGGGAGTTTGGCACAACTTCTGCCATTGTACTGTTTCTGCACACTCTGCACAGGCTCAGCCAAGTACATGCAAAAAAGGTTGTGGGTGGGGCTGCTGACAGGCTGGAGCAGAGATGCTGCTGATATGATTATGAGAATTAACCTCTGCACAACCGGGACATTATTTAATTAACAGAGCAAATCTGCTGAACGGCTAATGTGTAATAAAGCTTCATTACACACACACACACACACACATACACACACACACACACACACACACACACACACACACACACACAGGATGATGCAGGAAGAGAAGAAGCTTGTACAAACATGGGTGTGATGAGGGCAGTGGAACCAGCACATAAGCTGCCTCTGCACACGCATGCAACAGGAATTTCCTCACAGCTGAAGATTTATGAAGCAACAGGCTTTTAAAAATGTTCTATAAGCCCAGCAAACTAAATATGCAGACTGAGCCATGAGACATCCTGCTTGATGACTGCTAAGGTCAGCGTCACTCCACTGCCTGCTAGATGGCAGCCTTGTTACTCTAACTGTGACTGAACCCATGTTAGTTCTTTGGATTTAACAGCAGTCGTGTGTGTGTGTGTGTGTGTGCTGCTACTGCCAGATCACGTGGGGTTTTGTCAGAACTGCAGAAAGAGAGATTACCTGTCGGGCTGAAACCTGATTACAGTGAATTCTGGACTTGAGCCTGTGGGGAACACAGGAACGGGAGGAGAACGTCACTGTGGATACGATGCTGGCTGAGCAGTGCAGTACGAGAACTTTACCGCTGTGATGCACAATTACATGAGTGGACTGACTTTGAGTGAACAGACCTGAGCTCAGAGACGCTGAGGACACATGAAAAGGCATGATGTTTAAAGCTGAAGGAACAGAGTGTGACAGGAGCAGAATAGAGTAGGGCTCTGGTTACTGTAGCGCTTCCATTTCACTTTAAGGCCATTAGATGACATATTCAGTTAACCATTTAAAGCATGACATTCTTATTTTGTTGCTGCAAGGTAGATGAAAAGATTGAGTGCACACATCTATGGGAGGTTCTGCTAATCTGATTGTTCCAACCTTTTAGGAAACTTAAGCTAGTTGTTTCCCCATTTCTCTTTTTAGGCTAAGCAAAGCTAATACACTGCTGGGCCCAGGTTTATATTGCATGTGCACAGAAGAACATGCATTTAAGTAGCCTGCCCTGGCCAGTGAAGGAGCCTCATTTGTGAGTGAGCTGAACAATTGTTTCCAGTCTGTTTGCGGCGAGCCTAGTGCTTCAAGGCCACCCTCAAAACAGGAATGATTTTACAGGTAGAGGCCACTGACATTCTTCCCCTTTCACTGGTTTTGCATTTGGCTAGGGTCAGTGTCACTATTGGTAGCCTGAGGCGATATCTGGACCTTACATACCACGTTTCCACTGATGAGGTGCCGGTGCTCGTGTTGGTGCTCGTGCCGGTTCCATTGAACCGGCGAAACACTCAAGAACGAGCCTGCGTTTCCACCGCGCTTTGCGAGCTGATCCTTTACGTATGAGTGCGGGCGGTTCCTCGTCTGGAAAGGGAAGCCGAAGGGCACAGACGTGGCAGAACACGCGCCCCTTTTGCAAACTTTATTTCTTGTGCTGCGAACATATTTTACAGTCCAAACAAACTACTGCAGCATGTGTGCGGCACAGAGGTAAACACAGACAGCGATTATGAGCAAAACAAGAACACACTTTGCGTCCTTTTAACTGTGATATGAACTGATGCAAAGCAGCAAGTTCACCCTCAGGGCCCGACCTAATTCACAGCTGTGAAAATCACATGACTTTTCTCGTGTAATACACACCTTGCAGTGAATTGGTGGTAGAAAACTGTCGAGATGGCAGAGTCACGCCCTTCTGCCGCTTGCGTCACAGGTTCCACACCAGCTAGTTTACGGTGCTGGAACGGAACTCGTTTTTCCGTCGAGCACCGAGTGAGTCTGTGGTGGAAAAAGGACTGAACGGTTCGAGCACTTGGCACCGTGTCAGTGGAAAAGGGGTGACAGAGGTTGCACAGGTAGTCCAACTCCTCCAGGACGGCACATCAATACGTGCCAATGCCAGAAGGTTTGCTATAGCATCATTCAGCACGACCAGTTTGGTGGAGGGTCAGTGATGGTCTGGGGAGGCATATCCATGGAGAGATGCACAGGCCAGGCAACGGCACCCTGGCTGCCATCAGGTATTGGGATGAAATCCCTGGAGCCACTGTCAGACCCTATGCTGGTGTAGTGGGCCCTGGATTCCTCCTGGTGCACAACACCACCAGCCTCATGTGGCAGGAGTATGCAGGCAGTTCCTGGAGAATGAAGAAATTGATACCACTGACTTGCCTCCACGCTCGCCTGACCTAAATCCAATAGAACACAACACCTCTGGGACATTATCTTTTGGTCCATCCGATGCCACCAGGTTGCACCTTAGACTGTCCTGGGAGGAGAGCCCCCAGGACACCATCCGCGGTGTCACTAGGAACACGTCCTAATGCAGTCAGGCATGCGTGTGGGGGCCATACAAACTACTGAATTACCATTTTGAGCTGCCACAATGAGATTTCAGCAAAACGGACCAGGCTGCTACATCTTTGATTGTTGGGGTGTCTGAATTCAGCCCTCTGTAGGCTGATAACTTCCATCAAACACTGTGGCATCCTTTCAATCCTAACACATTACCCAGTCCATATCAGTATAGATATCCAGTATGATTTTTTCCCCCCCATTGAGCCCTGATGTGTTTTCAAAGTGTTTCTTTAATGTTTTTGAGCAGCATCTCCTTCTGCCTCTTCTGCAGCCCCTCTATTAGCTCCTGTCTATATAAGGCCTCCTCTCCCAAAACGCCCACTTTTCCCCTTATTGCCACACTGAGGTAGCATGCTGAAGGGTGGTGTCCAGTGTTTGAGAGCACCACCTCCTCCCTTTTGCTAATGTGGGGGTTCTAAAAGCAAACTGCAAATATAAAGTAAAAATTGTGTATGCTTGTTTTGAAATCGCAACTTCTCAATTGTATTTGTTCACGTTTGAGTTAAAACCTGACGTGAAAAATCAGAATGTAATGTTTGGTAAATACATACAAATTTTTTTCCTTACTATGCGACATGTTGGCGGATTTTAGTCTTTAAAGCCATTTATAAGCATTTGCCTGTATATGAAATATGTGTAAATGTACTAAAATCCTGCATGAAGCAGTTATGTTGTTGCAAAATGATAGATTCTCACTTTCTCTTATTTGTGCACTGGGCTGCATTAAATGCCTGTAATGCTACTCGGATGGTTTTACGAGGACGTGCACATTCACTAAGAATTGTAATTTGACTTTGGGGGCTGTGCCAGAAAAACCTGCTGAAATTAGCAGCCGTCTGTATTCAGCCTGAAGCCCAAACGTTTGGCTAACAAGGATTACAGTCACACGCTTCCTCATTAAATCCAACTTTAACCTCAAACACTGACAGGCAGAAACTGAACATGTCAAATAGGTCACCTTTAACTCCCCATTTACTGTCATGTCTTCAGGTCCGATGGTGGCTGTTAGATACTGGGCAACGTTTCAGATAGTGAGGTCAGTGTATGCACGGTTATGTGAAATGCTCAATTTCAGACTTTTTTTTCGGGCATTATGATGTTAGAGAGAATATCTCATCGAAATCTCAGGCAAGCACAGCAGCTCCACTCACCTGCCACTCAAACCTTCTGTTTGACAAGGACAGCAAATCAGAAGAAAGCTGGCTTTTGTGTGTGTGTGTGTGTGTGTGGGGGGGGCATTATTTCATAGGGAGGAACAACTGAATTGTTCCACCAAGGCCCTGTATGATAAGGATAAATAAGGAGCCCATGAATATATAGATTATGCACAAATTCAACACGTCTGCTGAGTTCAGTGAGGTTTTTTTGCTTTTTTATCCAACATTGTAAAATAAACATTTTGGAGTTTTCTGAACACCTGTGTCACGGGTGGGGGTGGGTGGGGGTGGAACACTTTAAATGACTAGCATTCGACTCAACAGTACAACAAATGACTCAATTGTTTATCCAGCCCAATGGTTGCTTTGTGGGTGGAGCAAATTAATGTCCACTTCTTGAGTAAACTCCTGATGACAGTGATCCACTGAGCACTGTTGCATATACTGTCCATCTTCAGGAAACAAAAAAAAGACAATTGAAATGAGACAGGAACGGGGTGTGGACACCAAAAAGCAAGATTTACCCCCCCCCCCCAAAAAAAAAAAACAAAGACAAAAAACAACTGATAAGTTATCCGCAAGAAATGTTTCCGGAAATAAAACGGGTCAAAGAACAGAGCTTCAGAGCAAAGAAAAGAGGCACGGCCATGTGCATCATGCTGTTCTGAGATGTCAGTTTAGCAATTTGTGGTGAGTCTTGCTGCCTGGGTGTGTCCACTTTCTGCAATGAAAGGAGGAAGTCAAAGAAGAGCGGGCTCCTCTCTCATCTTCAGATTAAATGACTCAAAGGGGCAGCTGAGGATGAGTGTGAGTCAGCGAGAGGAACAAACAGAACTGAGTGGGACGGCTCGCTGGAGCCCGGCGCTGCGCCCTAAATACCAGCAGTGCTCGGTTTTAAATAAACACAATCTGCTGGCATCTGTCAGGAAAACGGGTGGGAAATGTACATGAAAATGATCTCAGATATGAAATTGTCAACCACAATGCAATCAGTCGCCGCGGCAGCTCCGCCTCCTCTTCTAAAGTTTGAGCCACTATTTGACACCAGGTTCCAAGAGTCCATCACCTCACCTGCCGAGTGCAGCTGAAGGCAGTAACATACTCATTGGAACTACAAAGTGAACCAGACACCCCCCCCACCCCACCCCACCTACCCCCAGGGATGACAAGGACTCACTCATGTCTGATTCACTGAGCTGTCACGCAACCACAGGCACTGCAGATAAAAGATTTTTATCTCAGTCTTTGCTCCAAGTATGTGATTCTCTGACTGGTTCTGTCATTCTCACAGAACCACAATAAATGATCTAAACTAAGAGGACATTTTCTGACAGTCTACTGCAGGACTGCTGGGCCTCAGAGCTGTGTGGATCTATGCGCTTTCAGGAGAGCAGAACACAAAATCACCAGTGCTGCAAGCAGGCATGCAGCTGTATGCAGGCAGAGCCCATTAAACCTAATTTTATGTCACAACACCAGAGCCAAGTTTCAGAGCCAGCCCTCCACAACATGAGCACGGACAATAGCTCTTGGTACAGGATCAGCTCTCCTGTCCTACTAGGCCTAAGTTACATCCAGGCACACACAATGTGGCTCTGACAGGCCCGGCCCGGCCCAGGCAGCTGGGGAACAGAGAAAGCCCCCCCCACCCACACACACACACACACACACACACACACACACACACACACACCCCTCTGCACAGTCAGATCCCCTCCTCCCAAAAACAATCTGCCTCAAATCTGGACAGCCAGAGACAAAAGCACTGCACCCTGGATAGTGAAGGCAAACGCCCGCTGCCTCCCTCACTGAAACACTGTCAGAAATCTCGCACATTAGCGGCCGCTCTGCAGCCGCACTCAGTCACGCGTGAGACAAACACTCTTTAAGTTCGAGAAAACCTTCCGGCGCTCTGCATAACTTTATTTCCCTGCACCATGCAGTTATGCACCGCTCTTAAAATGACCACCGTCTATGACAGCGCAGAAAAACGTAGCTACTTCACTTGAGTTCATTTCTTTAGGAACACCAAACATTTATCCACAGCCTGCAGCACTGAAGGAGTGAAGCTGGATAAATCACACATCCTGGCATTCATCACATTCAAGCGCACTTATCCGACCCACCTATGGACACCAGCTTGATGTTCTCCTTGTCCAGGAACTCCAGAGCCACCGACACGTTCTCCAGCTGCATTTGGCGAAATGTGGGCCTCTGGTTGTACTTTCTGAACATTTTCTTCTGAGACAGGACCTCCAGGAGCCCGATGAGCCGCAGCCCGTCGCTGAGATCCGTCTGCAGGTTGCCGATCCTCTTGTTGACGCATTTCAGGTGTTCGTTACACCAGCGAGTGAAGGTGTTCTGCTGGATCTTCTTCCACGGCGCATCCTCGGCCAGGTCCTTCTCTGTAGCGGGCATTTCTGCGTCCTTGTCCGTGGAGAGAGCGTTTGGAGCGGGCGCGGCGCTCTGGTGGAGCCGGGGGTGGGAACCACTCATTTTTATGGTCTCGGCTGTCTCGTGGTTCGCTCAATCTTTTTTTTTTTCTTCCCTGGGTGGAGTCTTCTCAACTTCGTGTGGCCGCTCCTTCCCTTTCTCACTTTCTAGTTAGTCTGTTTGGGAGGAGAAAAAAAAAAAGAGTGAATTCGACAGAACTGGTGACTTACAGCCTGGAGACACACGTTTCGCAAGGACAGGAGGCGCTAAGGAACGGAACCGAGTCATTTTGGAAGGAATCGTGACGGCACAAGTGACGAGTCAGTTCCAGCTGCATTACACTTCTTACTGGGGGGCATTTGGACTAGACTGGGCCCCTGAACACAATCACGAGATGGCAGTCACTAATTTAAGCCTGACCAGAGCTGTGGGCAAACTGATGGAAAAGCAAAATCAGCACATCCTTCAGCGCTTTTTCAAATAACAGTTAAACAGATATTTGAAATTATAAGTGGAGAAAATAGATTTTTTTTTCTTTCAGTATAAATTGTTTCAATTAAGGAAAAATAAATGATGTCTTCAGTAAAACGTGTTTGAGACCAGTGGAGAGGCTGAAGGCCTCTCTGCCCACAGCTGCGTGAAACCTGAAATATATAAACGCTACTTTTACGCAGTATTTGACTGAGTGGATTTACATACTGCTGGACAGTTAGTTCCATGTGGTTTTCTGTGCGTTTACCTGCTCCGTTTGTTCTTTGCCCCGCCCTCATCAGTGTCTGATTGAGTTCACCTGTACTTTATTACCTCTTCTCTCCTGAGTGTGTGTGTGCGTGTGTGTGTGTGTTTTCTTCTTTTGGCCTGATCCTGGTTTTTCCTCGTTGACGTGTGTTTCCTGTAGTTTGTTTTTAGTAGTTATTAAAGTGCATTTTTCTTTGAATACCTGCAAGTTCAACTTGTTTTTTCTGTCACTGTGTGTTTGCATCTTCCCTTTGAACTTTATCACTATTGTGACATTATAAATCTCAATAACGCACATATGATCACGCTGTAAATAGTGGTTATTTTTGCCTTGCCACCTCCTTATACTTAGACTATAGACAGTAAAAAAAAAGTTAATTTGACTATTGCTATAATTTTCTTTTTTTCAGGATTTCTATAACAGACATTGTAAATTTTGATGATAATTTCAAAGTGAAAATAGGATATTGTGACTGCTGTGTATGCCTTGGTTAGTCAGAATATGGGCATTGGAATTTTTTACTTGATTTCTTGTAAGTTTTCCATACTTAAAAAAACATGTTATAAGATCTCAATAAGACAACTCTCAATATTCTGATCTCAATTCTGTTTTGACCAGTACTCCCTGTAGGTTTAACATTTTGTCCTTGTAGGGCAGCACGAGTATCTCCTGTATCCTCAGCCCTGCTCTAGCCCTGATTTTGGGGGGACTTGTCCTTCATCCCATCTTTAGTAATGTAACCACAGTCATGCTGTGGCTACAGAAGGAAAGGGGCTGTTTTCTGAGCCAGACAAACAAAGTGATATTCCAGCAGACGTACTGAGATGAACGGCCCGTGTTCAAGGTCCCAGTGAGGATATGAGCTCATCTTATGCTCGTGGCTCCCAGGCGAAATAAATATTTGAGATATCCAGAAGGATAAGAGCATCGGAGACTGCTCATGAAGTCACACAGTTGTTTGTTTGTGTCGGCTGGAATGTGTTCAGTGTTGTTTAACTTTCCTTTTTTTGGAAGCACGGACAGCGTGCTTATTTGTGCGCGTTTTGAGAGCACACAGTTTAAAGCTTTGCCTTCATCTGTGTGTGACTTCACTGTGCAGCCCTATCATTAGAGAGGTTACTGTGTGGATCACTCAGTGTCTAGACACAAGTCTAATGCACCTCCTCTGTTTATCCATGCTGCACTGACCAGCAGCTGGACGAGGTTACACATCAGCTATGTGCTATACACTAATATACAATACACTATACACTAATATACAATACACTATACATTAATGACGCATCAGAGTATTTTATAGCAACAAGTGTAATGACAGGCAGGATCATGTGACATTTTTCTCTTTAAGCCTTTTGGGAGTATTTTCATCATTTTTCTTACATGTGTTTTCTGCATTAGAGGCACAAGTTGAGTTTTTTTAGGTTTGCTAAAGCATATAATGAGCAATATTATAGAAAAGAGTTAAGGAAGGTCTGAGGTGACCGGTTGCCAAGTGATGTTAATCTCAGCTCTAAAATGGTTCTACAAAGAGGCCTGGCATGGCTAAGTACTATACCAGTTCCCAAAGAGGCTTACAGTGCATCATCAGCTCCACACAGGTTCCTCTTTATTCCAAGCTTTAACATCGAGGACTGAAAACTTAAGCTAAGGCTCAAGTGCCAAAGCTGCAGTTCCTCTAACGGGTACTTGAGGTGGGCTTGTCAGTCCCCTCAGACCTCGATGTTTTATAATGTATTGGAAATAAACACAATCACAGCCTCGTGCTGTGGTTTTGATTTCTATAGCTAATAGCTCCATTTGTAACAACTGTATAACTCACCTGGGATTTTAACCCCAAGTTTTGTTGGGGTTCAAATCAGGCACGTGTAATTGACTGGCAGCTGCAGCCTGCAGAGATCAGAGGTCACTGGTTTTCGTGCCTATTTGAGCATTTTTAAATGAATCATCTGACAAAAAATCTAATCCGCTGCACTTTATTGATTTTTATTGTTCTGTGACTTTCCCCTCACCAGCAGATATAGAATAGAATAGAATAGAATAGAATAGAATAGAATGTCTTTATTGTCATTATACAGGATGTACAATGAGATTGGAGAGCCACTCCTGTTCAGTGCCAGCAATAGAAAGTCAAACTTTCTAAATAAAAAATATAATAATCTAATATAATTAAAAAAATATACAGAAAATAAAATGTATAAAAATATATACAGAAAATGTATTAAAAATACAGATAATAAGAGAATGCGTGTGTCTGTGTGTTGCATTGATACAGTTCGTGCATGCAGCTTGCTAACCAACCTTACTAGCCTTAGCTGGTAACTTAGCAATCTACCCTCCCGTGCTAATATGGTCACTGTGGCTCCAAAACTGTAACGTAAAGGTGATCAGAAATGGGTTTTAGGGTGTTTTTGGTCTCTTTTTAGTGTTTTGAATGGAATTAACTGAGAAATAAGTTTTTCAAAATGCAGTCCAAAATCACTGGTGACATCACAGTGGCTTTTTTCACCTCTCATATACAACATTTGGGTTCTTCCTGTTAAGAGGCCATTTTATTCTCCCCACTGCCGCTGAATGACATCACAAAATATTATATATCAGTATAATAATACGTCTGTCCTGGTGGTTTGTGAGGAGGCTGGCCTCTGTGGTTTTCACCCGCTGCAAACAGGAAAGTGCTGCATTATTCAGGATCGGACATTTTCACAAACTCTTTGCAGTGTGTACACAGCAGCGCTGAACAAGACTTCGGATGCACGAGTTGAAGTTGAGTTATGAAATCCCAGATTTCTAGCTCAGTGGTTTATATTGGTTGGTAGTATTATTACTGGTTATGACCTCTAAGCAGGACTTCAGTATTATCTGTTATATGGCCTTTACTCTGACTTTAAATTCCTTTTATTCTGTGAGTAACACACCAGCAGTAGCTCTGCAGATGGAGTTCGATGTGACTCGGCAGCTTTTTGACTAAATAAGGAGCTCAGTGCCAGGAGCCACAGTGTGGCCAGCAGCCATCAAGAATGCTTAGCCTTTGTGTGAGTGTGTGTGTGTGTGTGTGTGTGTGTGTGTGTGTGTGTGTGTGTGTGTGTGTGTGTGTGTGTGTGTGTGT
>JAVDPK010001763.1:10528-29817 GCA_034780415.1 Cichlasoma orientale | reverse complement strand
ATTTTTGTAGTTTGATAGCAGCGATACGATTAGCTACCGGCAGAGAAACTTTTTATTCCCAAGTTTATTAAAGATGTCAAGAACGGAAATCTCGTCCATCCAGCCTTACGTGTTCGAGCCAGAGTCTGACCCAGAGCAGGAGAATGAAGACGCCGAATCATTGCGAGGAAAAAAAAATGGCGGATTCACGAAATTGGTTAGCTGGAAGTCTGTGACCTTGTTTCGCAGTTCCACAGCAAATACTGTGACGTAACTGACAAGAAAACGTAACAGGGAATAGAGACTGAACAGACTGAAAAATATGACCCAAAAATAATATAAATATATCTATGCAGCACTGGGAGAGAATACATTTACATTTCCTGCACACACACACTCAAAGTACATAAAAAAAATTATTTAAGGGCTAAAAAAGTGGATTTTGCATGATATGCCCCTTTTTAAAGTCCTGATCAAAAAGGTAGAGCTGATAACAATAGACAAGGCTCCACTTGAAAGCAGCTGGCTTTTTATTTCAGGCTCTAAGTGTGATTTGATGTGTGTGTGACGAGAGAACAGGCTCCCCTCTGTGCAGACAGAGTGATGGAAGGTGGGAGGAGGGGCTGAAATCCCAGATGATGCGCTCAGTGGATGGAGTCTGCCCTGCCTTGCACCAGATTCTCTGATAAAACATCCCCCCTCACCACTATCAAGCCCTGCCCATCCTCCCACCCCCCCATTCCCAGCACCTCCCTCTCTCTGTGGCACTGCTGCCTGCCCAGGGAGGAGCCTACAACACTGCTGCATCACACAAGACACATAGGTGGACAAGGGCTATGGTGTGAAAGTGAAAGACAGGGGGCATTGTACTATACAGATATCAGCTCTTAATATACAACACTGGCATTCATTTTTTCCCCTTATTATTCTATTTTTTGCTCTCCCTGCCACAGGAAAAAAGGGGGGGGGGAAGCTGAGATACGACTTCATCGAGGACAAGTTCTGCAAGCAGAAGGGAGAAATGGACAGAGCGTGTGCGAGAGAATGAAAGAGCCTTGAGGGAGAGCGAGAGAGAGAGGGGGGAAGAAAGGGTGAGTGTGCGACAGAGGGAGGAAATAATTAAATAAGTCCCAGAGAGGAGAGAGAAGGAGGGAGGGATCGTCAGAGAGAGTTAGAGGAGGGGATGTAGCAGTGTGTATCCTCGCCAGCTAGCCACACATACACACACACACACACATACATGTGCACA
The DNA here is from genome assembly GCA_034780415.1 of Cichlasoma orientale. Taxonomy (NCBI): domain Eukaryota; kingdom Metazoa; phylum Chordata; class Actinopteri; order Cichliformes; family Cichlidae; genus Cichlasoma; species Cichlasoma orientale. The sequence continues at coordinate 28,589 of JAVDPK010001763.1, read as the reverse complement.
TACACTCACGAACACTGAGCTTGGATAATGTGCTGAAAGAGGTGGACAGAAGGGAAGAAGGCACACCGGTGAGCTATCTTATCAGCTATCTATCCTGCATCCTTCCACCCATCCATCTTTTCATCAGCCTGTCTGTGTTTCCATGCCAAACCCAGAGACAATGGATTTGTGGCGAGTGCGTTCTTGCTTGGATTCTTTCTTGTCTATGCATGTATGTCTTCATCCATAATGAGGATTTATGATTGATTCATGCCTTATAGCTCATTGGGCCTTGCACAGCAGGAAAGGACTGAGTACATGTAACCTGCTAACAGTGCTAGCAAGGCTGGTCCCCTGATTCTGGCAGTCTTTCTGTACTGTATCGTAGCCGTGGAAGGCTGTCTGTTTGGCAGTCAACTGAGAGGCTGCACCTGCCAGCTAGGTTGACATGGCGCTGGTGTACATGTGAGTGGAAAGGTTGCATTGTTATAGTCAGGTGTCTGGCTAGTGCTGGTCTTAGATTCAGATGTGTTGTAGTGAGTGACATCAACCTGATTTAATGGCAGTGATGCAGACTGATACATCAGAGCTGGATGTACTGGGATTTCTTAACCTAAATTGACTCAGCTTTTAGAAGCTAATCCTTTGTGACTGAGAATGCATTTCTGTCAATAACAAGTTATTGTTTTTAGAAACATTAGTGGTATAAAATTATTTAAAAATTAAATCTAGGCAAAAAAAAAAGAACTAGAGGTGGGATCAGATTTAATAAAAAAAAATGTTGATGCTATAGTGACCTCCAGAAACCTCTCTGATCACCCTAGATTGCTTTCAAGGCAGATAAACTAATATTTCTCCCTCTCTTTCAGTCAGGATATATTCTCACCTTAATAGAGAAGCTCAAGAACCAACATTACAGAAATCCCTAAATGTTCGTTTTCTTACTAATAATGTATGTAAACATGTCATGAAAGCATTAAATGAGAACACTTGTACCCCAAAATGAAGTGTCTCATGGTTAGCACTGTGCACGTTAGCCTGTGAGAACAGCTGTATGTCTGCTGTGCAGGTACGTCAGGGTTATCTCAGGTTGTACTTTGGGTAAGCACATACATGCTTATGTTACACTCTGTGGGCGTGACGTTTGAAAGGTTTTAGTGAGATATTGCGTTAATGGAGATGTTGGACTTTGGCGTAGTTATGGACTCAAGATCACAGTAGGACCCCCTTTAATGGGACCCCGTGGTTATTTATAATTTGACAGTTATTTTTAGCTAGTTTCAGTAGCATGTCAGAATGAGGATCCAAAAAGCCTTCATGGAAATGAGCTAAATTTCAAATTCAAAGCTTTAAGGTGGTAGTTCAAAGGGTGTTGCTTATGCCCTCTTATTTTATACAGTCTATTGGTATTTTGCCCCCCAATGTATGTTGAAGCTGCTGTGACATTAGTCACTGATTTTGAAGCTTCAGCATTAGCTTCTTTTGCTGCCACCATATTGGTTTTTTGGAGCCACAGCTGACAGTGTTTGGACGAGATGGTGGAGTGCTAAGCTATCAACTACTGTAATGCTAACAAATCTGGTTAGCAAGCAACATTCATTAAAAGGTTAGCATCCACGTGGACAGCGTTCCATTATTTTTCTCCAAACAGAGAGCCGCATGTTCATCATTTAAGAGCATAATTCATTATCTGGGTGTCACTGTTCATAAATTGCTACAGTGCATTCCTCTGGTGCTAGGCTGTGGTAATGGCTCAGCCCCTCTTACTTTGAATGTTTCTTTGCCTAAAGTGACAAGGCACTTTAGCATTCAGTCTATCTGTCCTTGGCTTGCTCTCTGCAGTGCTGGGAGGTGAATACAGAGCTAGAGTATTACATCTCAGAGGCTATATCTGGCTTGGAGTCATTTTGGGCTGCTTTGGCCTATAGTGACTGTGCTCTGTGCAATCTGAGTCATCCGGTGTATTGATCCCTCCTTTCCAACTATTTTATGATCCTGAGTGGGACTGTGGCTATGAAGGGTGTGTTGTGTTGGAAGTTTCTTTCATGTGTGTCAGTTTTGCTGACTGGACACTGACCCTGTTATTAGCACTGATTATGCTTGATTGAACATCTCTGTCTACTCTACACTGGTATGTAATGCTGCATAATCATAGATATGCTCATTTCCACTTGTTAGTGGATGTGACTGTTTATCACATCTGTATCTGTATCATCTACTACACTTGTCTCCTGGTTTTCTGCTGTAGGGCCCATTTAGACTGCATTATGGTGCTCTCGTCAGCCTGTAAGTGGTTAATCTGGTTAACTAGAGACTGCCAGACTCGATGCACTGTTGCCTTTAACGTCAGGCAGACTGTGGAGCAGGAAACCTCTTCATGTTGCTCTGCTAGGAGGAGTAATTTAAAGAGGGAGCAGCATCTGTTTCCCTCACATCTGGTCATTGTATTGCTACACTGCTTTTAAAACAGGACCATGGCATTGTGCAGCTACTGTAGTCACAGCATGTACATACACTTCCAAGTGTAAAAAATGAATGTAAGAGGATATCTAACAGCACAGGCCAAAAACTAAAGGCTCTGTATTTGTCACTGTCTGCCTTTTGTTATTTATTACTTAACCTTAAAGCAAAGAGTGTTCCAGGATGGCCTCTCTCAGTGCTGGACGTCGTTCTCACTGGCCACACAGACGGACGAGAGAGAGGGTTTTCAATCGTGATCACATCAGATAACACTCCAATTAGAAATGGGCTTTTGGACACAACAGTGACATCCTCAGGGGATTAATCTTGGAACTAAAACAGTTTGCATTTAGACATTAATGATGATGGTGGTTGCCTTTTTTACATTGGTTAGTATTCATTTGTATAAACATTGTCAAGTGTCAGTTTTTTGAGAAACCTTCACGTTGATGCAACATAGTTCTTTAAATTGTTACCTTAGTTTGTCATCTTGCTTCTTTGCCAGCGTGCATTATTTGCATTCTAACAGAGAATGCATTTAGTTGGCTCAGTACTGGCACACTGTGGGATTACGTGAGCTCATCAGCCCTGGCTTAGATAGTACTTTGAAAATCCAATTTCAGAGTACTCATTACTTGCTTTAAGTTGAAGTTACTGATATAATCCCCTGGGATGCTTTAACTCACAGAAATAATCTGATTGCTTCTGTCAGTTGTGGATTCATGTAACCCCATGGCAACACTAAATAAACGCTGCATTGAAACAGCGTTTTTCACTGTATGGCTCATATTTTTAGTGCTCTAAATGTTATCTATCCACAACTCAGTATCACCTTCTAAAATATTTTTTACAAATTCCAAACTATTTTTTGTCTCACCAACAAATCCAAGTAGCTGTCATGTATGCATATGGTCAAGATTTGTTAGATACAGGTATCTGTGGAAACCGCATGCTCTCTGCCAGCTCACATTTAAATTGGGTCCTGGTTGCAGGGACCCTACAGTGCTAATTTACCACTTGGTTTATCAACTCCATTCTTTCCATAGAATATCAGCAGTAAATGTATAGAAATGCTGCTGCAAACTGCTGTCAGTCAAGTATATTAATGAACACTAATTATCCTCCATATCTCATTGCCCTGTTTACCAGTATACCAGTAAACATAAATAAAACTAAAAGGGCTGCTGACACAAGTATATCTCAAAGCTAGAAACACGGTACAGATCCACTTACCTCCAAATAAACTGTTAATATGGATGAACTTTGCAACCAGTCTGAGCATCTGACTTCCCCTTCAAACCTTGTTGTTTCAATTATGTCATGTTCCCTAAATTTCAGCCACATCATGGTGATTATCGTATCTACTAAAAGGAGCTCCAAGCTGTCATCGAGGCTTGCTGAGAGACTTCTTCACAGAGTCTCCAGGTGGGTGTGTGGGCTCAAAAAGAATGACAAATCCTTCTGGCAGGGGAAGCTGAAGTCAGACAGGCCCCCCCTTTGTCTGCATTGCCCCTTTTTTGATTCACTTTAGTTTTTACAGCGATTATGATTAAATACAGGAGCCAGCTACATGAAAATTTCAGGGCTGAAAAACACATTTAAGCTCTGTTTAAAAACTGTAACCAAATCAATCACGTTTGTTTTTTTTTCAGAACTTTTTTTTTTTTTTTAGCATGAATATCATGTAGTTTCAGTAGCAAAACTGTACCAGTCTAATGTCTGTAATGTAGGTAAACTGAAGCACTTGTACCTTGGATGTTTTATTTTAAGCTAATTTAAAAACATCTCAAATAATCCTAAAAACCTTACTATAGCTTCACTTTCAGTGCCAGACATGAAAGAAGTTTCCGTCACAGAAGCAGAATAGCATCAGCTGAGGTTCACAGTGTATTATAGACGGTATTGAACAGCTGCCTCACTTCAGAGCAGCAGTGCAGCATGAATTTACTGTTGCATGCTGCACATAAAATGGAACCAGGACATCAAATGCATCTGCAACAACAGTTGTAACACACCCCCTTAGGGTACAAATACAACAAGCTTCCAACAACAACAACAACAAGACAGTGCAAACTAATCGAGGCTCCAGGCCTGAACACCAGCCTTGTTTAGGGGTGTGATGTCACACAGCTTCCTTGTTTAACACCTCTGGTCTTTTTAATGTTCCTCATCAGAAGCTGCAGTTGCTGAATGATTTGTGGTTCCACAGGCAGTGCTGAACCAGAGGCCAGTAATTCCCCCTGTGATATTAAAGGAAATTATTTGCTGTTTGTGCGCCATTGATCACAGCTGTCAACATTATGAACCACAATAACAAATATGATGCCTGAGAGAAATCTGTCCTAAAATGCTTGATAGCTGTGAAGAGCTGTTGCCTGTGGACCCTGTTTATAACCCTGAAAGGTGGTTTGACTTGGAAAAGTCAATGATAATGTCCATCTGCCCAGACCAATACTGGATACTCCTCTCCAGTGTTGTTCCTCGAGTAAAGTATTACAACAAGTACTGACACGATTATGATGAAATCTTTTTAATAATCATAACATCCAAAAGATTATTCTGATTTGGTGTCCCTGACCCTGTTTTTACTGCACCATTGTCCGGTCTAAATTTCTTTCTTACCCTGGTCACTTCTGGCTTTTACAATATATCTTTAAAAATAAAGGCTGGGTTTGTGTGACACTGTTGTGTGTGTGTGTGTGTGTGTGTATGTGTGTGTGTGTGTGTGTGTGTGTGCATAACCCCAAAAGAAGGAATCCTTAAGAGATTAGTGTGTTTCAGGTGCAGAACTCTTCAAGCTCCTTTACACCACATTCAGGTGTTGGTCAGAATTAAGGAACCTTGATCAAAGATTTTTTTGTAACTTGGAAATGTTAACGTGTTCTTTTATTGTGAAGGAAAACACCTGAAACACTTAAATTGGAAAAATAGAACATTTAATATTGAAGCATCAGAAATGAGGATATACACATGATCATGTGGAGGCCTCTGCCTAGAGAGAGCCTGCTGCTCCTCAGTAACCAAAACATTTTATAGGCACGTTAGAAAACAAACAAAACAACAACAAGCACTCCAAAAGTGTAAACCTTCACCAACACATCTCTCTCACTGGGCAGTATTTACTTTTAAGGGAATAGTGTTGCAGTCATTTTATTTTCTTTGTTCTTTTTAAACGTACATACTTTAAAAACACGACCACTACTGTGTTTGACTGGTGATATATTCTTTTTATGAAATGCTGTTAGTTCACATCACACAGGTGAGTTTATTTCTCATCTGTTCTAGAGTTTCTTTAAATTGCAGCATGATTAGTTGGTTTTTGGTTTTTCTATTAGCCAAAGTGAAGTATTTAAGTTTTTGAGTATTTAAATAATTATTAGATTCAATATGTCTGGCAGTAATCAGGTCTAATCGTGGCAGATGAAATTGAACCTAGCTTTTCAAAATCTGTGGTTAATTATACTTCATTGTTTATTATACTGTTTGGGGGTCTTAATGACTTAAATGCTGCAAACCCAACAATGAATAAAATCAAAAAGGCTTCTGGAACACTCGGGATGTGTTTTTAATGTTTTTGTATCGAGTCCTCAGACATAGATTTCTGCCTACAAACTGCAATACTGTCCTGAAAGATGATGCACCCTCTGTGTTTTAGTACCAGAAGTTGTATTTTAAAAAAAGCAAAACATCTGTAGCTTTGTATTATAGAAATGGATAAATGATTTCTATGTTGCACTCAGCTAGCAGGGAAGAAAGGAAACAGGCTGGGATTGGTTCATTTACTTCAGCAGCAGCAACTGCCATCTAACCAGTCCATTTACTGACTGTTCCAGGACGGCCAAAGCCATCCTGTTTACTTAACATGGCTGACCCTTAAAGTCTGCTTTTAATCATGTTCCAATCGGAACTTCATCAAGTGTATCTATTTTGTGTAGTACAATATATGCTTTACTGAACATCATGACAGGCACTAGAATAATTGCTTTTTGTTCACTGTAGTGTCTGCATCACATTTTGTCAAGTTCCGGAGTAGATCAGCCCAACCTAATGAAAAAGCAATACTTAAAGATTCAAATGAAATGATTTGGTAGTTAAAATTCTAATTGCTTTTTTCAAAGCTTCACTTGGCATCAGGTCTTCTTTGTCATAATGTTCTTTAACAGAAGGGTTACTCAATGTAACCAGGGCATCACGCAGGTGTGTGTGTGACATCTCTTTAGACAGATGGTTCAGCCTTAATCTTAATGAGACTCAATATATACATTTGTGGTCATGTAGAGAACTTGTAGAAGTTATGTGGAACGTTCACCCACTGCCCTGTCTACTCAGAGCATATGGTGTGGCTGGACTATCAAATTCCAGAAGCTGATGATCACAGGAAAGGCGCTGTTTTGATCATTCAGGTTTAGTAACAAAAACCAAAACTCGTGCACAGTGTCCGTCACTTATAATTACTTTAGTTGAGCTTACGCTTTCAGGTTAATTACTTTTGATCATAGAAAAGACAGCAATTTGATTTATAATGTAACAAAGCAATTACTGATGTCATTTTTCATAACTGTTCAGTGATTGAGCTAGATGTGTACAGGATTTCAGAGTGCAAACCAGATTGTACCGGCTTTTTAAATACAGGTATTTCTATAAACAGAGCAGTCATAGTCAGGCAGCTGGTTTATGGGTCGGTGTATTTCTGTTTTTTGGGGAATTTGTGCAGCAATTAAGAGACATTGAGTTACCTTTAGTGACATTACATGCATATTAGGATGGAAATAAAGAATACAATGCATAGTGTATATTTGATAGTTGGAGTTATTTTGTGTTCTCATTGATGGCTTTCCTGAATTGACCTTTGAACTTTGCCCAATCAGCATCACAGATGATAATCTTACCCTGATGATGTTTCACAGCGTGTCACTGAGACCAAGCCTGCTACCCAACTACATACATGACAAATATATATTGATAAGATTTTATATTTGGCTTAAAAATAATGTCTGACATTGTCTTACAGTCGATCTGCACTGGCTGTGCAAATTTCATGCATTCTGACTGAGTGTGACTACAATGCTGAATCTCCGTTCAGCCCAATGCTGTTGTGTGGTTTGCACCTTCACTGTTGGGTGACAGCATGTTATGTTTTTATGTTAAGCTGTCAGAGTTTAGCTCCTGTAAAAACCGGAAGGGGTCAAAACATGTCATGTATCAGAGAAAGGACGAGGGTCTTTATAAACTAAGGGTTTGCAGTGCAGCATCTGTGTGACATCATTTCAGTGACAGTAACAATGGACATGGGACAGACAGTGTTCTGAGTGCTCAGCTGAGTAGAAAGGTGCAGTCACTTACCATGGCAAGTGACTGTGCTATCATGAAGTTGTAGTAATTTTAATTGGATTTCCATTGAGGATTACTGTTGTATCGTCTCTCCTGCCTGTCTTTGTTCTTAACGATCAAATGGGAACAACATAGATGTAAAAAGACAGACATACTGTTCTGGGTTTCCCCTTGAAGAGAGATAGAACAACTAAAAGTCAACATGTCTCATTTTTCTGAAGAGTAGCACTCAAAAACGTAACTATACAGATTTTTCAATTCAGTTCAATTATATTTATTTAGCAGCAAATAACAATAACAGACACCTCAAGATGCTTAAGATTGTAAGGTAAAGATCCCACAATAACAGAGAGAAAACCCCAACAATCAGATCAATGAGCAAGCACTTGGCGACAGTGGAAAGGAAAAACTCCCTTTTTAACAGTAAATGCCAGTTTGAACTTATCTACCAGAAGCATTTCTGCCTGTTTGAGCAGTTTGTCTGAGTAATGCATGGCTAGATAAACAGGGAATTGTCTTGTACGTGGTTCAATGTAAAACCCTGTTAGAAGAATGAGAGAAGATCGTGTGTGTGTGTGTGTGTGTGTGTGTGAGAGAGAGAGAGAGTGAGAGAGACAGAGAGAGTGGGCGGGGGGGTCAGCAAGTAGGTCCTTCACGCATCACAAAACTGATCTGTCAAAGTGCAGAAGCCAGTGTGCCATTGATGACTTACTTTATTCTGGGACGTGGCAGACATAACTGAAAGACAAAGAGGGAGGGTTCAGGCACAGAGAGGGAGAATATTAATACTGAATCAAATCAGTCAATTATTTATCCTTCCAGGCTTTGGTCAATATGATTCCTCAAAATTTCTGAGGAAGTTTAAAAGCTAGGTTGGATTTTGCCTTTGGATATGTTGTTTAAATCATTTCAATGACTGTGCAACTTGCTGGCTGACCTAACATCCTGTTTATTTGTCCACTCATGCCTGTGTATTTAGGAGAGTGAAAACCTTTTAGCTTTTGCTTCACACTACAGCCTGCATTAACTGAATATCTTCAATCTTTGACTGATACAATAATAATAAATATAAATGATCTACAACACTTCAGAATGTTGCTGGATCGTCTGATTCATTGCATAATATACTGTTCAAATATATTAAAGGAACACTTTTTAATCAGAGTATAGTATCAAGTCAGTTCTTTTGATCTGGTCAGTTAAGTAGCAGAGGGGCTGTTAATCAGTTTCAGCTGCTTTGGTGTTAATGAAAATAACAACAGGTGCACTAGAGGGGCAGGAATGGCTTTTAAATCTCAGGAGGCCACTAACAGTTTTCCCTCATCTTTTCTGACTGTTTTTTTCCCCCCACTAGTTTTGCATTAGGCTAGGGTCAATGTCATATTGCATGAGGTGATACCTGGACCCTACAGAGGTTGCACAGGTAGTCCAACTCCTCCACAACTCCTCCACATCAGTATGTGCCATTTTCCAGAAGGTTTCCCAGCACAGTCTCAAGAGCATGGAGAAGATTCCATGAGACAGGTGGTTACTCTAGGGGACCTGGAATGGCTGTAGAAGGTCCTTAACCCATCAGCAGGACCACTATCTATTCTTTTGTGCAAGGAGGAACAGGGTGAGCACTGCCAGAGTCCTACAACATGACCTCCAGCAGGCCACTGGTGTAAATGTCTCTGACCAAACAGAGGGCCCAGCATCCCCTGTATTCACTGCCCAGCACCATGCACACGATTGGCATTTGCCTGTGCTTTTCACAGAGGAGAGCAGGTTCACCCTGAGCACAAGTGACAGCTGTGAAAGGGTATAGAGAGGCTGTGGAGAATGTTATGCTGCCTGTAACGTAGTTCAGCATGACCGGTTTGGTGGTGGGTAAGTGATGGTCTGGAGTTGCATATTCATCTCTACAGGCTAGGTAATGGCACCCTGACTGCTATTAGGTATTGGGACACATTGTCAGACCCTATGCTGGTGTACCCACTGGGTAATGGGTTCCTCATGGTGCACGACAATGCTAGGTCTCATGTGGTGAGAGTATGCAGGCAGTTCCTGGAGGATAAAAGAATTGATGCTATTGACTGGCTCCCATGCTCGAGTGACTGACTTAAATCCAATAGAACACCTCTAGGACATTATGTTTGTGTCCATCCGAGCCCAAGGTGCACCTCCAGTTTGCACCTCAGACTGTCTAGGAGCTCAGTGATGCCCTGAACACCATCTGTTGTGCCCTGACTTTGTCAAGCGTGCATAAACGCACGAGTAAACTACTGAGTACTATTTTGAGTTGCTGCTATGACATTTTGACTAGCCTGCCGCGTCATTGTTTTCATTTTGATCTTCGGGGTGCCTTCAAATTCAGTCATCTGTAGTTTTTGTTTCCATTAAATGATGTGGCATCCTTTAGTTCCTAACACATTACCCAGTCCATATCAGTATAAATATCCAGCATGAGTTTTACCTCGCCCACTGATAGCAGGGTTCTAGCCAGAAATTTCTTTCAGCCCGGTGCCTGCTAAAAGCATTTCCTACGTTCGAATATCAGCCACCATGTTGTGAGCATAAATTATCACATTTTTGATGCAACAACAGGAAGTGACATCATCTTGCTGGGAACTGTAGTTTTTGTTTTGTTTTGTTTTGTTTTTTTTGAAGGCCTTTCATAGCTCCACTGGTACTGGTACAAAATTCCATGCACCCATCTAAACACACATTTGCTGAACTCTCTTTTCGTTGTCTGAATGTAAAAATAGGTCTCCATCTCCTAATAAATAAGTCCTTCTGAAGGAATATGTTATTTGTTCCATCAGATAGACTTTGTCCAACCACACATATGTTGGAGGATTGGGTTTCCACCATTTTCTCCTGATACACTTAATTGCTGCAGTCAGTAGTAATCAGAACAGACATTTGTTCACTGACATGTACTCTTCTATTGAGATGGATCAAGAACTTTTTTCCACTTGTGTTTTACTAAGAAATTTCTTAGTTGTAATTAGTGGAAGAAGTCTGTGTTATTAAGGTCGAACTCTTCTTTTAACTATTCAAATGATGTGATCCTTCCCTTGTTATGAAGTTGGTGTAATTTGATGAGGCCATGTTTGGCTCATTCTTTTTTTTTTTAACCCAACATCAGTATATGATGGAATGAAGTCCTGCAAAAATCTAATGCCTGAAAGGGCAGATATTGCTTTTGGCTGTCCAAATAAAAGTTTTATTTTCCTCCAGATTTCTAATGTAGTCCTGGTCCACTCATTTAATTGAATTTTGATCAGGGAAATATTGAGGAGAGTTATTATACACTGGCTCTTTTCCATATCATACCAGCATGTATGTTGAAGCACCTTTCAATCATACGTTTCAATTCTGCTGCCCAAAAAAAGTATCTAAAATTCAGAAGTTTAAGTATGGCTCTTGGTTGTCTTCCTTGCCAGATCAATTTATCGTGTCAAATGTTGATTTGGGACATAAACAGGGAGCATCTGGAAGGGGTATAGGAGTTTGGGCAATATGTTAATACGTATACTTTAAATACGGCCCAATAGAGAATGGGAAGCGTCGACCACTGATCTAGATCCTTGGTGATATTTTGGATCAGATTCTTGTAATTTGATTAACTTATTTTGTTTAATGATGATGGTATCTGAATTCCAAGATATTTGATGCCATCTTTTGACCACCTGAATCTGCTCTGTTGTTTAATTGTTAGAAGTATTGTGTTTACTATATGTTTATATCCTGAAAGATAGCTATAATTAGAGATGAGTCTGTAAATGAGGGATTGTTATTGAAAGTTCTAAATTTCTGTGTGCTTTTGTTGTTCTAATAGGCTTACTCTGTTTTCTAATTCAATCCACTTAGCTTTGCATCTCTAATCTCAAGCAAATTAAATTATTCACCCTCTTTTATATGCTGTTGCACAACCCCAAAGGATGAGAGGTGATATTCCAGGTGACGTATTGGTGTCCAGATAATTTTTTAGTTCATTTGTTACAAATGTAACAAAGTCCCTATCATTTAGCAGTGATGTGTTTAATCGCCAATGCTTAGTTGTTGGTGTATGGCCTATGTCCGCTAGCAATGCAAGAGATGCGTGATCAGAGATAGTTATTGGTGATATCTTGAGGTCATCTATTCTGTGGAGTGGGATTTGGGGTGAAAAACACATCAATTCTAGAATATGATGAGTGCCTGTGAATAAAAACTGTACTCTAGGTCCTTGGGAAACCTGCTTCTCTATATGTCTGCCATACCAGCCTCTACTCATTTTGAATGTTGGAGTTCTTAAAGAACGCTGTCTGTCCATATGTATATCCATGACACAGTTGAAATGCCTACCTAGTAGCAAAATACCAGAGCCATGTAGTAGGAATGTTATAAGGACTGTATTTATGAAACCATCCCCATTCTGAGTGTATATATTCATAAGAGAAACATGAATTCATCAATCGACCCAGTTACCATAATAAATCTTCCTTCTGAGTCTTTGTAGACATTGACTGTTATAAAATGAACCTGCCTATGTGTTAGTCTGGAATCTCCCTGGTAGAATACTTTATCTGCCCAAGATTTCATTAGTTTATCATCTTCAGAATCTGAAAAGTGGGTTTCTTGGAGGAAAGCTGTATGGCATTTATAATTTGTCAGCTGGTTAAGGACCTTTTTTTCTCTGGTACACCCATCATTCTTATGTTTGCTCTCCACATTCGGCCCTCCATGTCCTCGCACTTTTCTTTTATCATTTCTACTTGCTTTTTGAGGTCAGCACCATTCCTCTGACCAAGGCAAGAGTCCTCCTTCCATATTTTTTACATCACTTTTAACCTGGTCGAGCTCAGTGCAGATAGCAGTTGAATTGCTGGTGATTTAGGATTTAAGTTCTTGATTTTCCTTTTTCAATGATTCAGTCATCCTCCAGGGCTCATTTTAGTTCTTCCCTTATCAGTGAGAAAAATAATTTTCTTAAAGAGGAGAGAATATCAGCTTTTGTCAGTTTTATCAGTGTTTGTTTGTTCTGTAGGCGGAGTTTGTCCGGGTTTCTCTGAACTTGTAACCAGGGTTGTTTAGGACCTCTCAGTTAACCGAACCTCGTACTTAAATTTTTGAAGATTTGACGCCATGTACATAAAACTAGCAAGTCTGACACTACACTGTGTCTAGAATACTCTATGCGCAGTTTGTGATTTTGATGTTTTACAGGGGAATTAGTTTACAAACAAAAATCAGCAGGAGCCCCACAATGTGCATCTTACTCCATTCGAGCTCAGTAACCCTAATCATTTATCATTGTGAGATAGGGACAATATTAAGAATTAGGGTGCAACATGACCATATTTTCTGGCAAAGTTTGTTCATGATCAAAGGAGGATTCCGGATCTAATGATCCAGAATGCTGAAAATTGTTTATGATTGAGTATGACAACATTAGGTAGTGTCTATTGCAGCGTAGTATCTCACATAGTAAATTTGGGGTGGGTAACGTACATGCTGTACTGCAGGGGGTGCCCAAACTCCCAGTCTGTGGACTGCTTCCGGCCCCTGCCCCCATTTCCTGTCTGCGAATTATGTCAAAAATAACAATTTGGCCCTTTAAGTTACTTTTTGACATTTTGCTTAACCCTCTTGATTGGAGGTGAAGGCGAAATTTCAAAGTAACTGATGGAAAGCTCTGGCTGGCTGGATGTGGCCCGCGGGCCCCCAGTTGACGTTCCCTGCTGTAGAGGAGATATCCAAAGTCTTTGTAACAGTGAGGTACATTAGTTTGAAATTGTTAAACAATGTGTAGATGCTGTTTTTTGGGGAATCGCTGCATATCTTTATCCCCTGGGTCTCTAAGATTTTTTTTTTTTCACCCAGTCATATTACTTAGCTCTTGCCAATTAACCTAATTAGTTGTAAAATGTTCCTCCAGCTGTTTATTTTTGGTAACACTAGTTACATTTGCAGTTGTCTCTTCTCATGCATATGTATTTCTTTATCAGTGCAGCTGTTTAGATGCAGCTTTCTAAATGACCTCATCCAGCTAGAATAGAATAAGTTAGAATTACGACTGCTGTCATGAAGTCATGATGAAATTAATTTTTGTATTTTGTTGTCTGTCTCTATGCATCATATCAATGAATGCATGGTTGATGTCCGGGTGACTCCCTTCAGATACAGCCTTTCTTCCAGTCAAGTGACATCTGTAAACATTTTTCTAAATGCCAAGCACAGATGACATATTTTTATTTTTTAATTTGATAAACATCTTTTAAACTCTGTTGAATTGGTTTGTTGCCATCCAATGAAATGTATGGATATAGATCTGATGTAGTTATTTAAAAATGTGACTTTAGTCTGGTTAAAATGTTATCAAATTTTACAACATGACTTGTGAAAGTCTGCTAACAGAGTTTAGAACTTTGATTTGATTTGTAATTTTTATATCAGAACTTGGGACTTAAATTGAGATGACATGACTAAGACCTGTGACTTTCTGACATGCAGAATAATAAGTTTACCCATGATGTTATCTCCAGGTTATATTATGGTTTAACTGTCACCTTTACATTACTAGTCTTCCAGGATGATTAGAAACCATAGCTGTTCTAAAGTGATATATTTTGCTTGAATTTAACACATTCAGATTTAGCAAAAGGAATCAGGAAACGGATCTATTGTTCAAGGTGACATTCTGTGTCAGCTGCAGAAGAAATCTGTCAGAACAGATATGTCACACTTTTTTCACTCACCTTGCCTAATTGCCAGTCAGTTGCTCATTTAGAGGAAATGAGAATGTCATGTGTCAGGTGTTGATTGTAGTTACTGCTAATAAGGACAGGTGGACATGCATCCAGGCTCAACACCCAGAATACTGAGCACACCTCTTAACTTACGAGCATCTATAGCTCCAGAAATAGCAACAGTAGTTTTGTAATGTGTCAGGCCTCTGTGCTGCAGTGCAGCACGCCCATATGTTCTCACGGCTCGTGATAACCGAGCAGCTGCAAAACTTTTTGATCTTGATCTGAATGTGGAAGCTCCCAAGATCTGCTAGAATGTCTTTGATTTGCAGATAATTGACATAATTTGTAATCAGCAGTGAGCTGTATTTATGGTCTGGAACTGGATTGTATGCAGCATTAATTATCTAAATACATCTTAAATGGGACTAATCTAAATCTTAGCCCCCCCCCCCCCTTACTATCAGCAGGTGAGAAAAAATTGTATGTTGTAAACCTAAAGATGGGATTTAAACCTGCCAACCTACCAAATCGGAACTCTTAGATTTCCAAATTGTGCCCATGGTTGTGCAGTTTCAGAAAAAAATCTTTCAGAAAAAATCTGTGATCCAAGCTACATCTGTGGCAACAAGCTGAGAGTAATGATCAAAAGAACAAGACTGCAGATAAACATGTCGGAAGATTAGCTTTATACGAAGGGTGTCTGTGCCCGGCCTTGGAGTTAGGAGCTTGGTCATTTGGGTAGAGGGTCATAATTGAAGTAGCCATTTAAGGTGGTTTGAACATCCAATCAGGATGCCTGTTGCAGGTCTCCCAATTCAAGTATTTCAGGCATATCCAACTGGGAAAAGACCCTGGACTGGACATCCTGGTGGATTTATGTCGCTCACATAGCTTAGGAATGTCTTGGTGTACCCCTGGAAGTGCTGGAAGAGGTGGCTGGGCATTACTGCCTTGAATGCTGCCCCCATTATGAGGATGAATGGATGGATGTTATTACTCATGTATTAATGTAAAAGTATAAAGTATGTTCTAGTTGGTTGAGCTAAAGCTCTTATTTTGAAGTATCTTTTCAGACTGCATTGAATTAATCTGATATTTATTTTCTCGATTACCCGTGGTAATACAGGTTTGAGAATACAGCCTTAAACAGCCCATACTGCTCACACACTTTTCTCTGCGTCTATGCATTTTCATTGAAAGTAATCTGGACTTGAGTTGGTCTATTTCTACCAACACGGAGCTAACAAGCTCTCAATGGTAGCTTTGTTAGTGGCGCATTGACTTGTGGCACAGCAGAGCACCATTGTTCTCCATCTAACACACTGTAGTTTCTATACTTACCAGAATGATGCATTGTGGATGACAGAGGTACTCTCCTGAGACAGCACTGGGTTTGTAATAAGACTGCATGTTTGACTAAAAGCTATATTTTAATGGGCCGTTTCACTGAAACACACATCATGCATCCACACTGACTGTAAACATTTTGTTCCGAAAGTATTCAACAGTGTATTTTATCAGATGCGTCTTAAAAAGGTAAATTCTGTATTACTGTACAGAACAGGAGATTTTGACGGAAGGCCTTCACACACCGTGTGAATGTTTTGTGCGTTAATAATATTTTTGGACTCTCCTGTTCTTAATGCAGCCGTTCACACCGACCGCGTCATTTCACAGGATGAATTTGCGTCATTTATTTTTTCGGATCAAGTTCGATTTTTCTGACTTTCGCAAGCGAACAAACTGATCTGACCAATCAGAGCGCTGCATTTAGCAACATGTGAGCTCATAGCTCAAAACGCGCACCGATACACTGAATATACAGGGATGTGGGAACAGTAAAATCATACTATTTTACCTCAGACACACAGCTACACGCTGTCCGTCGTCTCTCTGAAATTATTCTCTGCCTCCTCACATGTGATCCCAACTCTGCCAGCAAGAGCTCAAACTGCCCCACTGATATCATTAAATACGCGCAAAAGTGGCCGTGATGCAGCTTCAGCTCCGGGATGAAACCTTGAAACTCTCCCTGCTGCTCCCTTCTCTTGTTTAGAAACATCACAACCTCATTACATCATCGCTTGATGCCGACTTTATTTCTTTCACAGTACGTTTTATGAGGAAAATGCAACGCGTCCGACGTGTACGTAGGTTACACGACAAGTTTGCATCGGAAAGATTCAGAATTTCATGTGTTTTTTTTACGCAACGCGTCCTGTGTGAAACGGCCTTTAGTGTCAGTAAATTCTAATTTGGGTAAAACAAAATGGCAAAAGCCTGAACACAAGTGGGGAACGCCACAATACAAACGCTGCAAAATCATTAAATAGAAACACAATAACAACCCACAGTCTGAGGCGTTTTTAAAAGCTAGAAGGTACCTTATGTTAGCATGTTGGTAGAAGAGTCTTGCCATATTCATAAGGAGCACTTGAACAGTGGCCTCTTGCTGTCTCACACCTAAACTGTAGTTGCTGTGACTCAACTGTTATGTGCTAGTAGCTACCTAGTCCACTACACTACTACCCCCTGACATTTTTAAGCATCTGAAATTGTGAGTGTGAAGTTCAGTTACAGTATAATACTTCATACAGTGCAAAAAAATTTGAGTTGTTTCCTACTGTCTGTGGTGATGCAGTATTTGAATGCTTAATAAGCATCCAAACCAACACCTCCCACTGTTCCCCAGTGGATACATTGTATTTTCTGTTTCTCTGGTTGAAAGAAGACCTTGAGAGAAGTTTTTACCCGTCAGCGTGAAAAAGGCTGATGAGGCATTGTCGCCGTCTCACCGGTCGCTTTTGCTTTTTACATTTATCTTTGTGATGGGAACAGAGAGAGCTGCACTGATCCTGCCTGACACTGTGTACTCTCCCTGTCTTGCCACTAAATGGCTCTGACCCATTAAGGCACTGATTCCACTACACCTCTGAACAGTAGAGGCCTAGTGGAGTAGAGCAACAGATTTAAGTCCTGAAAGGACTGGTGTGGGGCCTCCATCCATCTGATCTTGTTTTTCCAGCACATCCCACATATGCTCGGTCGCATTACAATCTGGGGAATGTGCAGGGAGGCAGAGGCTGCACCTTGATTCCCCAACAACAAGGCCACTGCCATGTTTGAATACAACTACCACGATGGGGTGTATATTATCTATAACAACATTTAGGTTGGTACCTGCCAAAGTAATATACACATGCATATATAAGACCCAAGGTTTCCCAGAAGAGCATTGCTTAGGGCATTACACTGCCCCTGCTGGCTTGCCCACTACTTATTCTAAATTCTCCTATTTGTGCACACACCGGGCTAGCCACATGATGTGCCTGATTCTATAAACCAGGCAACTTTATTAGGGATTCTCAGACCCAGTTACAGTACCTAACGGTCACAATTCGGTCATTGTCAAAGTCACTCAGGTCCATGCTCTAGCCCATTGTTCTTACTCTCCACTCACCGTGTGGCCACAAAGGATCTTTGCCACTTGCCTCCTAATAGGTCCTGTGCCTTTACAGGTGCCAATATAATAAGTGTTATTCTTTTTACTCATAAGTTAATGGTGAGGGTGA
>JAVDPK010001763.1:0-10428 GCA_034780415.1 Cichlasoma orientale | reverse complement strand
GTGCGTTCAAGTACAAGAGGAAGGGTGGGAATTTTAAAAACTCTCACAGCAAATAATTAAATTCGTTTTTGCGGCTTTCATTGGGTCAGTCGGGGGGTGGGCCAGTCAAAGGGGGCCACATCCGGCCCGCGGGCCGCCAATTGAATAGCCCTGCTCTAGCCCATTGTTCTTACTCTCCACTCACCGTGTGACCACAAAGGATCTTTGCCACTTGCTTCCTAATAGGTCCTATGCCTTTACAGGTGCCAATATAATAAGTGTTATTCTTTTTACTCATCAGTTAATGGTGAGGGTGATCTGTGTATTGTATTTTTAGCATCGTCTATCCAGTAAAAAAGTGCTTGTATGAATGGGTGAATGAAGCATGTTATACAAAGTGCTTTGAGCGCTCGAGTAGAAAAGCACTATGTAAGAACCAGTCCATTCACAAATATCTCACCAGCAGTCTCTGCATCCAGTGCAGACATTGTGATGAAAGTACACCTCTTCTGTGCAGATTTCACCCTGGTCAGATATACTGTGGCTCCTATAACAATAGCAGATAATGTAGAATCTTTACACTTCAATTCACTTCACACAGAAAAGTGCAGACTGTCATACACCAGCATCTTCTGGGACTTGCAGACTAACGTGTGCTTGGTTAAAAATAGTAACAAGGCTTAACAAATGGAGAATCATTCAGCACAATGATGTTTCCGTTGAGTGAGCTTATCCCAACTATTTCTGCAAAGGAGAATTTGCAATGATGCTCACGTGAGGGTTTGCAGGTTCTTGCTGGGGAAGAGACAGAAGATGCTGCAGTAACAAATCTTTACATTTTCGTATATATCACATTGCAGTTGTTGGTCTTGAAATGCAGCATCTTGTCACAACTGTAGCCACTGACAAGAACTGAGCTGTGTCCCATTCCTCAGCAGCCCAGCCCAGGTTACCAGTCTCTTGTACACAGCTGTAGCGGACTCTCTCTCACTGTGAGTTCCCCAACACGCACTTGGACAGAGCTCTTGTTATGCTCACTTATTTTGATTCTTGCATTCACACACAGTGTTTCTTCAGACAACTGCCCAGTCTGCTCAGTCTTTGCAGTTGCTGCAGCCAACCTCTTGCCAGTCCAGACAGCTACACACACCCCCTGAACCTTCAGCTTCATCCCTCCCCTCCAAAACCACACCCAGCCACCACATACCCTTTCACCAGGGAGAAATCAGTCACAGCCATCTGCTCCCCTGGTCTATGTACCTGGATCCATCTTTCATATGGTGGAGTCATTGTAGCGGAGCATCGTCTGAATGGAGTGTTGACTGCCCACCGATCGGCCAGAGATTCCTTTTCCAACTGTGCTGTATCTAGTATACCGCTCTGACAGCTTACAGGTGATGTATACCACAGGGTGGACAACACTCCCAACCTGTTGAGAGTGTGCGGCCCTCAGCCCTCTGTTCGAGGCATCGGTCTGCAGAATAAAAGGGAGGGAGAAGTGAAGTGTGGAGCAGGAGTTCCCCACAGAGCCTGATTTAGCTGATCAAATGCCACCTGACACAGCTTCATCCACTGGACCGGATCTGAGGCACCCTTTCGGGTTAGGTTGGTAAGGGGGCTGGTCAGTGCCCCAAAGTTCGGGATGATCCTATTGTAGTATCTGGCCAGCCCCACGTGGGCAGGATGCCGTGTCTGCTGTTTTCTCTGTCTGAGGACGTGGTACTCTAGATGTGTATGGTTAGCTGGAAGCCCTGCCTGCTTCAGGGACTCCAGGACCGTGGCCATGATAACGTCATCCAGGGAGGCAGCAGCATATGTAGGATGCAAACAGCACCCTGTCCATAAGGTGCTGGAAAGTGGCAGGGGCCTTGAACATCCAGAAAGTAAGGGTGGCTAAATCCATTGTTGTGAAAAAACAAGCAGTGCTAGGGCATGAAATACAGATCAAATCATGAAGCTTCATTCATACAGAACCCTATAGACCTTTCTTTCTTCATGACCAGAACTGAGGGAATACACCTTCTATCACTCCCATTTCCAGCATAGCAGCAAATTCTTTTTAAACTACTTTTGTTTTGGGTTCAGGCAACCCACAGGGCAGTGAACACACTGTCACATGTGAGTGTCGATGTGGTGTTGTATGAGGGTGGTGCAGCTTGGCAGGGGGAGGACACATTGGCAAACTACTGTTGCAGTGTAGCGACATCTGCTCTCTGGGCTGGTGTGAGATGATCAAGAGCAAGGTGGGAATGTTTGAATGTGCTACCTCACGTCAGGTTATTCAAGCACTCCACCAGCTGGGGTGGTACACACTAGTCTGGATAGACCTGAAACACCTGAAGCTTGAAAACCAGGGGCAGTGGTCATCACACTGGTCAGTCGGTGTCTCTGTCAGGATGCCAACTTGGGAGTTGACCTGAAACCGTGCCTGTGCCACACTCTGTGCAGAGAGAGTACACAGAGGCACTGCTTTGAGATATCATGTTGCACAATCCACTAGGACTAAAAAAAATTCTATCCTTGTGCACTCCGGTGAACTGGCCCGATGTGGTCCATGCTAATGCATTTGAATTGTACCGCCATTAATGCAAAGGGCCCAAAGGCACTTTAGCACATTAGCAAACCACTGTTACAGTGTAGCAACAACTGTCATGCAAAGCCTGCCAAATCTAATTGGATTGTGCTGGGTTATTTTTTATGCATCGAGTAAAAATATTTTATCATCTTAACTTTGTGGTGCTCTGATAATAAAGAGCAGTAAATGAATTGGTCTATCTTCAGCGTTTTATATGCTGGTAATTCATGCGTGCTTCTCATTGAAGTGTTGCAGACATGTGACCACTAACCACACTTGTCTGCCATTTTGGATGTGTGACAATCATGGTGGCAATGTGATCAAGTGACACACAGGACTAGAGACTAGTCCTCAACCATCTGGCAACCACCAGTCACAAGGGAAAAATGTGTATTCCCTGATTGGTTGTGAGTGGTTGCCTGATTTTGATGGCAGTCACTGGGAAAATGATTGCTAAAGCCCAGGTCTACAGACCAGTCAGTGACCTCCAGCAACTTGTCTCTAGGTAAAAAGGTGTGCATACTGCAACCAATGATCCATCTACATTCTTGGGATTGTTCTTGACTTTGCAAGAAGTTGTTCAGGGGTTTTCCTTCACCAAGGAAGGAATTCTGCCATCACCCATTCAGGCGTCTTCCGTGGTTTTTCAGGCCTGTTGATGTTTATGTGTATTGATTATTTGTAAGAATGGACCAGATTGTTGATCTGGATTCCTGAAGTTTTTACTACCTCTCTGATAGTTGTTTTTTTTTTTTTTTTTTTTTTTAATTATTAGCCTAATGATGGCCTGCTTTACTTCACCACCAATACCCCTTTGGTTCTCATATTGAGAGTCCCACTGAAAAGCTACTGTAAGCTACTAATGCAAGTTCAACACTTCAAATGAACTCCAGATGTTTTATCTGCTGAGGTGGATCAGGTCGACAGCTGTTGAAACAGGTTAAGAAAATATGGAAGGACAGTAATTTCTTGACTTATTAGTAAAGTGAGCCATTATTTATGTACAGAGAACACATACTCATAATCCCATTTGTGAAGTAGTGGTAAGATGATGAATGAATGAGACTTAACACTGGTTCTTCCTGGTTGCAGAACTAATTTAACCAGCTAGCCTGTAACTGTGTGTTGTTCAGTGGTAGGCAGCTGTGTAAGTGAACATATTTAGGGTGTGTGTGAATAACAAGTATTTGTTTTACACAGTGAAAATATACAGTAAGGAAAGATGTGTTAAAATGTGCCGGTGAGTATAAGACTGAGTCCTATACGATGTTTAAATCAGGCAGCTAGCTGAAGACTGTTGGCAGCCGTCCTGCTTTGTGTATGGCAGCGATACCTGCAGCAAGCAGGAGAGTCTCTAATGTGGGGGTTGTACCAGACCGTAACCAGACCAGACCATTTCAAGGCTTTAGAAACATTATTTTGCAATTTAGATTAACATAAAATATGAATAAATTATTGTATAAATTGTATTAATATTTTAAAATATAAAAATAACAGCTTTTTGTTTTCTCAGAGGTTAATAAAAATATACATGGGCCAGTAAAAGTCAGAGCCACTGAGCTGGGGGTCATTCTGTACACTGAATTATTTTTAACATAACTTATTAACATAAATTTTTAACATCTACGGCATCAGAACGTCCGTTCTCTACAGCAGTTCTGAGAATGTTATGATATGCTTGCACTACGTGCTCCTTTAAATGCTTACAAGCATCACTCATTCACTAACACACACACACACACACACACACACACACACACACACACACACACACACACACACACACACACACACACAGATAGTAAAGGTTATTTTATTTCATGCCTTAGTTTAGGTTGCTTGTATACCTTATTTTAACATTACTGTACGTGTGATTATTTATGTATTTTTGCCTTTAAGATTTTTTTTTAATATGCTTTTAATATGGCACGTAAATGCAATGAAAGGGTTTAGTTTTTTCTGACAGATGTATGCAGTTAAACTGAAAAATGCAATTGCTATTTTACAATAGAAACAGTGAGCAGTTCATTGTAAAAGACCCATTTTCTTTTCCTTTTGAATATTTATTCGTGCTCATTTAACAGACAAGGATTTCTTACCCAGTTACTCGATTAATCAATGGAATAAGCGATAGAATTCTCAATTAGTTTTTTTCACTATTTACTATAGAAATTTCTGTTTGTTACAGTGTGTCCACATCCATCCATTTTCTTCCGCGTATCCTTTGCAGGGTCGCAGGGGGGCTGGAATCTATCCCAGCTGTCATAGACGGGGTACACCCCGGACAGGTCGCCCGCTGGTCCACAGTAATATAAATAAATAAATAAAACAGGACATTTTCTGTGAATGAACAAAAGCGTTGTGCTTTATAATTGCAGGACACTCTGGGCAATGAGCTACCAGAACTTTTCTGTACTTTTACATGTTGATTTCTTTAAGCCCAAAAATTTGTGCTTATAGATTTCTTTCATTAACTAACAGCATTTTTTTCACAGAGAAAAACAGAGACGTACTGTTGAACTTCTTTGTCTTTTTCTTTTATATTGAGATTAAATGTGCAGTTAAACAGAAAGGGGATTTTCACTGGTTTGGTCCACCAGTGAACTGTATGTGGGTCATGATGTAAAATGAGTTTGGCATCCCTGCACTAGTATATCTCATTTTTCAGATTAAGCCATTCTAATTTTGATCAAAGAGCAGTGCAGCTTTAACTAAGCTTTAACTTTTTACCACTGTTCACAAACACTGTTATTATTAAATCACACAGCATTCAAAATAATTTGGTGAAGCCTGACTGCAGTGAATAATTTCCACATACCTGAGATCATTGTCAATAGAATTTGTCAATAGAACAGGAGTTGTTGTCATGTCAACAACGATTGTTAGCATGCTGATTTATTGACAGGATGACAGTGTGAATTTCTGACACCCTCTCCATGCATCAGAGCATTGTGTAACTTATTAACCCTGTCATTGCTGCAGTTAATCTGTGGTCTGATGTGTAGACGGTAGTGCTTATCATACCTGTGTAAAAGTACACACTGAAATGTAATCAAGAAATAATTAATAACCTGTGGATTGCTTTCTGTGTCTACTTCACTCTTCTTCTGTCTCCTCTTATTTAAGAACCAAAGTCAACTCCAACCCCCAGCAGCACGATTTCTATCTGTTTATTTATTTATTGACTCCTGAGGAATCCATGCTTTCCCTAGAGATGGCCCTGAACCAGCAGCTTTAAGAAGCTCCACTGATTTCTCATTCCGTGGTCTTTGTAAGCTGTATACACTGTTACCTTTTCACAGAGGGCCAGGTATATTTGGATAGGTAATAGGTAATAATATTAAGAATGGGTGTGTTGAAGAGAACTGAGCTGTCATTAAATATAACACTTGCAGTCAGGGAGTGTCTGTGGAGATGGAAAGGCGCAGGTAGTGTAGGTTGGTGGATTGGAACTGTATAATTATTTGAAGGGTGAGTGTGGATCTCAGGGAGCAGGCTGCTATCCAGTAGAAACTGGGCTGTAGCAGTAGAAAGTGGGCAAGCAGGTTAGAATCCAAAGTGAGCAGCAGGGAGCAGGTGGCTTTGTTGATGTGAGGAACGGGACCCGGGTGTGTGCTGAGAGGTCCGCAAGATGGCTAAGCATAGATTCTGGTCGGTCCTTAGTAGCACCTTTTTAGTCCTTTCTCCAAATCCGGCACCAGATGGTGTTGCATGATGACACTCCAGTGTTACCCTCTTGAGTAGAGAGCAGAGAAGGTTGATAACCAAGTGAGGCCTCAAAAGGTGATAAACCTGTGGCAGAGGAGATGAGTGTGCTGTGTGCATGCTCCACTGAAGAGAGGTGGCAACTCCAGACAGATGGATTGGTGGATGTGACACAACAGAAGGCTCCCAAATGTTCCTGCTTTGCTCTTTTTATCGGTCAGTTGGATTGTGGTTGTAACCAGATGTTAAACTAAAGTCTCACAGAGAGTTAATAGTTTAGCAGTGTCTGAAGCGGAAGGCAACTTTGGTAAGGGGATGAAGTGTGCTGCTTTGGAGAACCCATCAGTGATGATGAGAATGACTGTGTTACCATCAGAGAGGAGCAGATCAGTAATGAAATCTAAGGCTATATACAACCAGGGACCGCTTGGAGTAGGTAGGGGAAGAAACTGATCCAAGGGCGGCTGTGTGCCAGGTTTGTTGCTTGCACACACAGAGCAGGCCAGGACGTACTCCCAAGTGTCCGTCTCCAAAGTTTGCCACCAAAATGACTGGACCCGGTGTGTTACCTTGGACTGAGAGGAGGAAGGGACACGTCTGGGTCAGGCTGGGCTAGCCGAGAGTTCCAAGAGCTGAAGCAGAACGAGGCACAAAGTAAAACATGGGCAACAGGAGATGAAGAAAGATGAAGCAAAGGGAACAGCATGCCGATTTACCAGCATAGTGGATGGGACGATCTGGTGGAGAAACAATCTTAAATACACAACCTTAGATGACTGGATGGCTTACCAGGGTGCAGTAGCAAGCTCGAGAAGAGCAGCTCCACCCAGGGGTGAAGACCAGGTGAGGTCCCCACATTAGTCCACCTGAAGCACAGAAATAAAGAGACAACAACCCAGCCTTCCTGGATCCTGACGATCTGAAACATTTAAGTGTGACTAATATTCAGGAATGATTAAAATACTTATTCACAGCTCTGTATGTGTGGACAAAATGTGCTTAAATAGTCAAACACTAGGCTGATAATTACACTAGCTTGATAATTAGTAGGACTCACTGTACTGACCTCATGGTTGAAGCTGGGTTAGATATTAGGTATGTTAATTCATCAATTTTATGGTCTTGCAGTCATAAATCTCCAAGATACAAAAATCATATTATTTTAAAGCCACATGGTATCATAATGACACTAATGGTCTGATTTCGAGAGGATGGTGCTTTGGTTACTTCTGACTTTTGGAAACCTCTAAGCCCATAATTTTTCAGTTATATAATATCACATCCTAATTGCCATAAAATTAACCAAACACACTGATACTCCCACGTGGATGAATCTTGTCCATTTGGGACAATGTAACAGCTGTGTTTTGCACTGCTATAAGGACAAAGTGTCATTAGTTCCCACAAGAGTTCACATTATCTAACTGGCAGATTATCATGAAATTTGTTATTCAGCCTCACAAGGATATAAACGATCGCCCTAGCCTTTCCTATAGCGCCCCATTTTTCTAAAAACTGTGATGTGATCCTGTTAAAGCTGCACGAGTACAGTCTGCACACACAGGATACATATTCATCCATTTTCTTACACTCACTCCAGTTCAGGGTTAGGGTTGGGCTGGCGCTTATCCCAGCTGTCGGGAGCAAACTCTAGACAGGTCAACAGTCTGTCACAGGGCTAACACATACATGACCGTTCCCACTCACATTTACTCCTATGGCCAATTTAGCATCACCAGTTAACCTTACAAGCATCACTGGACTGTGGGAGGAGGCAGGGGTACCACACAAGCACACGTAGAACATTCAGAATTTACACAGAAAAGTCTAGAGGGGTGGAGGTGACCACCACAGCATTTATATTATTTGTTGTAATGATCATTGCTCATCAGACACGTGTATGACAATACAACTAGAATATATTCATTAAAAAAATCTCTATCTGAAACACTACATCAGTGCATATGGCTGGATAATTATTTTGTTTGCAGGCTGGATTCAGCACGCTGACAGCTCACATGGTCACTCAGGTGGAAAGAGAGTAGGATTTTCTGGCAGAACTTATACTTCCAAGGTGCGTGCAGAATGAAAGAAAGCCTTAAGAGGACAAAACTTCAACATCTATACATATATAGTATATATTACTAGACACATGTCTTGTTGATATCATGCATTCTAAAACACGTTGGTCTCACAACAAAGTTTTTCTGTGTACTAGAAGTGTTGCTGAACCTCTCGGATCTCCTAGGTTACCAACTCATCCTCAGAACTGTCCAGCACGACTGACTCCACTTGATCTTTCTATATTACTTAGTCTCTCTCTCCCTCTGTGAGCTTGTTTTCTAGTCTAACTATTTGAAAGAAGTGAATCTTCAGCTTTACTAACAATTCTCAAATTCATGGTAAATATTTAGTTTGAAGCTAATCAGTATTGAAACTCATCTACCAGCCATTTGGTACCGGGAGGGTACTGTACAGTGTCTCAACAGTCAGTGAAAAGACTATAGAGCCTGAATTATAGTCAAATCCAGCTAATGCTGTCAAACTAAAGTAAGAAATTAAAACCGACTCTGGATATGCTTATTGACCTCTGTCAATAACAAATAATAATTCCAGATAGAGCAATGATATGGATTTTAATGGTTCGATTCTGCGAATGGAAGTACATGTCTGAGATAGCTCTGTACCAGCTGATCAGGGCAGTATACTTATATATCAGCACCTGCCTAAAATACTGGTCATTGATAGGTAGTCATTCAAGCCTGTACCAGCTCCTCAGCTAAATCCTATTTTTTTGTGCAGTGGGCAATGACAGTCTGAACTAAGAGGTGACAGAATGTGCTCTGACAGTACAAATGACACTCCTGGGCCTTTTCAGGTAGTGAGCAGTTCTCTCTAACTTACCCAGCTCCAGCGTTCTTCTTCTATCATCCACTAAGTAAGCAGTGCACTATGAACACAATTGGTGGATCATTGAGTAATCATATGAATATAGTGTATATTCTTTTTGATTTTATATTTTTAGCTGTCAATAAAATGCAGGCCTCAGATTCCAGGTCGTATCTGGGTCCTGAGCCAGGCTCCCCTTGGTACACCTGTAGAAATGAGTGCCCCTTCATGTACAGCAGGGGTCATCAACTACATTTGTCCAAGGGCTCAGAAGACAGTGTGAGGGTCTGATGCTCTCGTGAAGTAAAATAAAATTAATATTGTATCTTAATATGTTAGTATTTGATATATATATTTTCCTTTCAAATTTATACTATTTTTAATGATGTGATGTGCAAGTCTTGCACTTGCATGCTATTCTTTGTTTTGTTGATGTTAAGTGTTAAGTGAATATAGGAACATATGAGGAGTTCAGATGCAAAACCCTCTAAATCTGCCTGGACACTTTTCTTTTGTAAAGAGCATTTTTTTATCTGGATCTCATGGTAAAGTTCCATAATTTCATTTTAAAGCCACATTTCAAAAATGTAAATATAGTAATTCAGCTACTTTTTAACAAATAATGTTTTGTTTTGTGGCAAAACCAGCTTAATCGTCAGTCAGTCCTCTGCCCAGTGTGAATGAAGGCAGAAGGCCCAAATATCAGACTGTGATAAAAAGATTTCTACATAGATTCACACAGTACAACCGCAATGGCACAAAATGGCAGCACATTTATTTTAACAATAACAGAATAGTAGATACGAGGCTATGGGGTTCGTGATAACCAAGGGACACATATGGGGGCCTGTTACCAGCCCCCACCCGCATGTGGACGGGGAGTAGGCTCGGCAGCTAGTAACGATCCTTCTGCTGGTTCACCGATGGAAATCTCGTTACGATTTTTACTTCCTTTAGTTAGACAACTTTGATCACCGAACATTTTTTCTACACACAACAAGGCTAGACTCACCGTCAGCTGTGTTTACAGTCTGATCACCACCAATAAAAGCGGGCTGTTCAGTGCAGCTTAGTGCTGAAAATACTTGAAGTTACATGTGCCTCTTTTCCACCGCCAGGTTTCCGGTTCCAGTGCCCTTGCCATTTTAAAAAGAACCGGCGATACCTTAGGAACGGGCCCGCGCTTCCACTGCGCTCGCAAACTGATCCTCTACGTATGAGTGTGGGCGGGTCCTCGTCTGAACACGGAAGCTGAAGGGCACAAATGTAGAAGAACAGCT